>PVKS010001755.1:0-29893 GCA_004027875.1 Aplodontia rufa
AGAGGAGTAATTAGACTCAAATATTTTATAAGGATTGTTTCTAAATGTAAATTTAAAAAAATCAACAACTAAAAAATCTAAAAAAAAATCGACAACTAAAAAAGATACACTAATAGATCAAAATCTAATTTGTTGAGGTTTCTTAAAACATTGGCTTGCTTATCAAGGTGATTTCCTGTGTCTACCTGTTACATAGTTTAAGACAGACAAGTTAATTAAGGCAGGCAAGTTAACCAAGTGCTGTCTTTTAAACGTTGTTCATTTTAAACCCGGCTTACATTTACTTTAAATGCATAGAGGCTTTATCATTAATGGGTTATATGTATAAATCAGTCTGATCACTGGTACTATTTCCTCTTGGCAATTTCATTTTGTATTTTTTAACTGTTTTGACTTAAACAGTACGACCTATAGTATTTCTCACCTTAAAGTAATTGAAAACATTAAAAGTTTCATAAAAGGGTCAACAAACAACAAAAAAAATAAAAGGATATAGGCATGGACATATGCTTTGATATGAAAACTAAAATAAAACATCTTCCTGGATAAAAAAATGTTTCTAGATAAAAAAATATAGTGTCTAAGTAAGTTGCAAAAGGTTTGTGAAAGGTAAATGTCAAAAGCTTGTGTGTTGTTAAGTTCACTATAATTGACACAATTTAAAGTTATTTAAAGTTTCACTTAAGTTTAAACATTAATGTACTGTTATGAGCCAAAATCTAATGCTATGTGTTAAAGTAACAAAGGTTTCTTAAAACTTTGATCTGCTCTTATCAGGATAATTCCTTATAGTTTGTACCTGTTTTAAAATTTTTTTTAAATGATTACTTCTTAACATTAAATGAACAACTGTTTTTAGGTTATTGTAATATAACTGACACCTTGATATGTATAAATAATACTATATTCAAAAACTAGATGTCCATCTGAGCTTTGTTTGTTATGTAAGTTTATAATATAAAAACTTATGTAGGATTACAGACAAAGTAATTAGCATACTCTCTTTTACACACTGTATTTCAAAACCTAGGTTGTATCTGTTTTCTTTAACTACAATATCTCTGTTCTACCCTAGATTGCTAGACAATTCTTTCAGCAAGTACTCAAGCTCAATTTGATAATCATCTCTCTTCTAATCCATTATTACATTTTTGGGCTAGGCATCCGGTGGTCTTTCCAAAAATCACCAGGAATACACCCATAAAAGATGCCACTTTAATATTTACTGATGGATCTAAGGATGGCACTGGAGCCATTACAGCCAATGGATCCACTCAAACCTTTCTGTTCCCAGTCAAATCTGCTCAATGATGGTAAGAACTATTGACAGTTTTAGCAGTTTTTTCAGGACATTTTGAACCCTTCAACCTGTTTTCAAATAACATATATATAGTTAATGCTGTTCATTCTCCCATTCATCAGCATCTACTATAGTTGCAGCAATTAATTTGGGACAGAAAAAGTCCCTTTTATATCATTCACATTCGTGCTCATTCTGGTCTCCCTGGTCCTCTTTCTCATGACAATCATGTTACTGATCTCGCCACGCACGATGTCCACATTTTTTCTGCACTGCAATCTGCTATTAATTTTCATAATCAATTTCATGCAATTTCTACATTGCATCATCGCTTTGCTATATCTAAAAAAAAAAAAAAAAAAGCCAGACACATCGTCAAAAGCTGCACTGTTACCTTTCTTCCTCAAGTGACTTATGGAGTCAACCCTAGAGAACTGCTACCTAATCATCTATGGCAAATGGATGTCACTCATTTTTCTAAATTCGAAAAATTACAATTTATTCATGTTTCTATTGATACATTTTCAGGATTTATTATGGCCACACCTTTGTCTGGAAAAAAACAAAGGACGTTATTACTCATTGCCTCTTAACATTTTCCATTCTAGGTTTACATAAACAACTTAAGACTGATAATGGACCTGCCTATACTTCTAATACATTTAAAAATTTTTGTGCTAACTTTAACATTCAACATATTACAGGCATTCCTTACAACCCGACTGGACAAGGCATTGTTAAAAGGACTCTTCTTACCATCAAGACCATGTTAAATAAACAAAAGGGGGGAATAGGAGCGGTGTACAGAACACCCAAAGATAGGTTATCTGCTGTATTATTCACATTAAATTTTTTAAATTTAGATTCCAATAATAGATCAGCTGCTGATAGATTTGCTGATCCACATCACAAGCCCAAGATGTGGGCCATGTGGAAAGATATATTGACTGGTCAATGGAAAGGCCCAGATCCTGTATTGATCTGGAGCCGAGATTCTGTTTGTGTTTTTCCGCAAAATGCTAAAGGACCTATCTGGGTGCTAGAAAGGCTGACTCGAGCTAGCCGTGATCCAAGCCACGATGAAGACACTCCAGATTCTTTCCCTTTGCTGCCTGCTAGTCCAGAGCTCAACAATGATGGAGCAGAGGGACAACGTCTGGATCCGACTGGCCAGGACAGCTGAAACGGATAACATCTGCATCAGACAGGATATCCACATGGGACTCATCTTGGGATCCTGTTTGCTACCTGTATGTCGCCCCTCCAACGAGATTAAAAACCTTACCTTCTTCTCACAAATCAACAAACCTGTTACTTATTCGGACTCTTACAATTGGGTAAGTTCCTCTTTTCGACTTCCTAAGGACGCTATGCAGCTTATTACTCCTAATGTTGTAATCTCTGAAAATGATACATGTGCTGAATATAAGAGCTGTACTTCTAAGTGTCTTGATGTAGGAAAAAAACATTTTTGTAATCGTACTGAACAAATTATATATGGCAATGCACATACTTCTTACCTAAGGGGTGGTTTTACTCTTGCAGTAATTTTACCTTTAATTATATACCTGCTAATTTGTCTGAGGGGACGCAATGCTACTTTAGTCGGCTGACTGTATTTTTACCCTCAGTTGCAGATATATTGCCCCATCATCCTGCTGTTAGAGTTAAAAGAGGCCTCCCCCTAGCGGAAGATTGTGATGATAATGTACATCTCCTCTCAAAAGCTGAAGTGGATGCCTTGACGGTCTCCCTACTGGGCATCCCTGGTTTGGCAGTGGGAGCTTACAAGTCCCTTACTAAACTGGCTTGTGTCATGGCCAAAAACATTAACTATACTTCCACCGCACTGTCTCTCTTAAATGAGAAACAACGTGTATTGCGACAGGGCATTTTAGATAACAGAGCTGCCATTGACTATCTGCTGCTTCTGCATCATCAAAGTTGCCGGTCAGTAAAAAATATGTGTTGCTTCAATCTCTCTGACAATTCCCTCAGTATCTCTGAGGAAACTGACAAACTAAAAACCTTAGGCACTCACATCACCCAGGATACTGGCACTGAGAGCCTGTTTGGTTGGCTGACTTCATGGCTCCCTAACTTCTCCTGGCTCAAGGAGTTGTTTTTGGGAATCGTATTTGCCTTGACCTGTGTTATTATTGTATGCATCATTGGTCGATATGTACTATACATCTTCCTGCACCCCTGGACACCCCGTGGCAAGCAATGGACTGGTAGTCAATGACAGGTACGACTTGCACATGTGTTTATCAACCTAAGACAGGGTGCAAAGATATAGAGGTGTCTCTTCGCGACCCTATAACGGGTAAAAAAAAACACATGATTGCAGGCAACCTAATCCAGGCACAGTCCCCTTGTATTTTATAAAATAGAAGGGGGAAATGTGGGGAGCTAACAGGCCTTGAGTAAAAATACATGCCTCAAAGCAGGTCAGTTCCTAGAAGGCAACTTAAAGGTCAATTGTCAGAGAGGATTGATTATCTTGTTGTTGTTGACTGTCCTTCGCCGAAACCAGGTGCGTGCTCTTTAATGGTTGATATGCATCTTGCTTGGAATAGTCTCCCCTGGCCACATGCCGAGGTGGTCCGGTAAATTGTAACCTGTAGGTAACCTTTGGGGCATGTGACAAATGTGAGTTCCGTTACTATAAAAACTGCCTGTCAAAAAATAGAGTGTGGTCTTCTCCACCAAGAAATCACAGCTGTTGTCTTGTTGCTTCGCTGGTCGAATGCGACAAACATGTAGGTGATGCTTTGGGTTTTTTAAAATTTTGTCTTATTGGTTTATTTTTTTTAGTGGTCATCTTAGAATGCCATAAAAAAAAACAACAGGGTAGTGCTATGAATGGAAAAATAAGAGGCATTACCTTGAGAAAGATAAGTGTACAGGATTTAAATAGGACAGGTGAGGAGCTTCATTATTTGCCAATTCATTCAATTCAGTGATTCACTGACTCACTTAATTTATCTAACACACATTTATGGAGACTCAGAAGAAACTAAGATAAAATCACCTCAGTACTTGCCCTCAAGAAACCTGACAGTCGAACATGAGCTAACTCTAAAACCACATGAGAAGACTGTAATAGGGCTGGGTTGAAGTCAGGTATGAAGGATACACTAAAAAGAGCTGGGAATCTCAACAATGTAGTAATAACTAAGGTGGAAAATGTGTTAGTATAAAGAAATATAAAGTTGCAAGATATTATCTTAACAAACTGAATTGTTTTATCCAGGAATGAAAAACTAAAAAAGCAATGAAGAATGTATCAAAGAAACAGTCCTTTGAAGTAAATTTTCCAATCAGTGGATGTTTAAGCAGCAAAAAAAATTTGATAAGCATTTTTGAGTGAAATCTTCCAAAAGTAATTTGTGTGCTTTCTTGCATTCTGAAACAGCTTCTACAAAACAAAAGCCCATCTTCCCCTGATGACTCAATGTCATTATCACAAACATCAGGTATTGCATTATGATACAGTTACGCCTTCTGGAACAACAATCTAGGATTATTTCCCCCACAATGGGTCCAGATTTCTAGGGTTTTTTATTCTTGGTGCTCTTCTCCAGCTCTTTATAACTTTTTGATCTTAAACACACTGAATTTTAGAGCTGAAGAGGCCTCAGAGATTAACCAGTTCTACCCACTCACTTTAGAAAGGAGGAAAGTGTCTTCCTCCTCCATCATGAAGCTCTGGCACCAACTTTTTGCTGTTTTAATGTGCCCGCCATGAGCAACTCATCTCCCTTTTCTAATTTTCTGCTTCTAATATGACATCTGGGAAGCTGGAATAAGCAAACTTGTTAGAATTATACCAAAAATAACCATAATATAGATGAAAAATTTTCTAAGAACACAGATTAAGAGTTTTCATGTTCTCTGGGATCATACATTGCAGTAACTTAGAAGCTGGTTCTCTACTTTTCCTGTGTTATGAAGGTGTTTAAAACACCAAAGGTGTTCATATGAATAGTGATCACAAGAAGAATGCCAAGGCTCTGAGAAGAAGGAACTGTCCCTTATGGCCCATTTATTTCATCACCCTGAGCCTCAGTTTTTTCACCTGTAAAAGGGGAATTAATTCTACCAGAGAAGATAAATGATGGATTAGATAAGGACATAAACTTTAAACAATGCTCAAAAAATGAGAGTTGTGGGCTGGAGCTGTGGCTCAGTGGTTGTGTACTTGCCCAGAATGTGCAAGGACCTGAATTCAAACCCCAGCACCATGTACACAATGAAGTCTCAGAGCAACGAAAGCCACATGAAAAACTAAGTAAAACTGTTTCTCATTTTCTCCCTCTCACTGTCCCTCTCTCATTTAAAAAAAAAAAATGAGAGTTGTTTTCTCTCCACTTTTGCTCAAGCATCAGAAGTCACGTTTGCAAAAGTTACTATAACAGTATCTTCATTGCATACAGTTCATTCAGGACTGGGTACAACCCTACTAAAGCACCACTGGGTTCTCCCCAGGTGTTCTCAAATGCTGATGTCATTAGAATCATCTGAGGGCTTTTAAAATTCTACTTGCCTATTCCCCACCTACAGACAATCTGATTTAATTGGACTGGGTTGGGGCCCATATACAGATACTTTTTAGGAGCTCTTCATGTGATTTTCATAGAAGCCTAGGCTGGAGCTAATGCTCCAGAGAAATACGCCGAGCCATGCTGAGCCTTCATACCTATCTGCATCTGATCAAAACCCTTAACGGCTCCAGTGGTCCACTGGTGAGATTCTAAGATGTTTTCTTCTTTTTGCTTTCACACAGATACTTCTGGAACTCCAACACAATTCCTGCATCGCTCAAATTGCTTTACAAAATCTGATGTAACTGATCTCACAACAGGTTCATACACTGGTATGATGGTACCAGTTGGCAAAATATAATACTTTCTATATTAGATGGCTGACAAATAGCTACAGCTCTATGCTCTCTCCAGGATCTCCTCTCCATCATCCAGCCCTATGAGCCTCTATCCATTCTGATTGGTCAATGGTAATAGTTAAACATTTTGAATCTTAACACTGGTCTTCGTGATCTGGGGTTTGCCCTCACAGTGCTGAAATTCAGAGGATGTAAATTTCTTAATTATCTTAAATGATTATAGATAGAAGTAAAAACCAACAACTCATATAAAGGACCTGTGATAAATCACACAAGGACTTATCTGGTAAAGGATTTGTGTTCAGAATATATAATTCAATAATAAAACCAAAAGTAATACAATTAAAAGGTGAGGATGATTTTTGAACCAACATCTCACCAATGAAGATACACAACTATGATACTCAACATCATTAAAAAGTAGGAAATGAAAACTTAAATGATAATAAAAATACTATTACATACCTACTAGTAGCTATAATTGAAAAATCTGGCAATACCAAGTGTTACTGTGAATGTAAAAAAAATTAGAACTCCCATACATTGAAATTGGCAATGTACAACCACCTTGAAAAACATTTCAGCAGTTTCCTAGAATATTAAACATATTAAGAGTTGTACTTGGGTGGAGCACTGGTAGCTTAGCATTTATGGCACCTACCTGGCATGTTCATATCCCAGAGCCACATACACAACTAAGTGTCAGAAAAACAAAGAAAAAGATGAAAACTTAAACTGATTTTTAAAAACAAATAAAGAATTCTACTCTTGAGCATCTACCAAAGAGATATAAAAACACTGTCCACACAAAGACTTGTATACAAATATTCATAAAAGAATCACAGGCAGAGTACCCCAATCTAAAGTGCTTGGGAACAGAAGTGCTCAGGATTTGAGACATTTTTTCCCAGATTATCAGATATTTGCATATACATAATGAGATATCTTGGGGCTAGGACCCTAGTCCAAACACGGAATTCATGTATGTTTCATGTACACCTTATACACACAGCTCAAAACCATTTTATAGGATGTTTTCACTGCACCAGTGTTCTGACTACAACTTGTTACATGAGGTCAGGTGTGGAATTTTCCACTGTAGCCTCATGTCAGAGCTCAAAAAATTTGTATTTTAGAGGATTTTAGATTTCAGATTTTTACATTAGATATGCTTGACCTGTATTCTTAACAGTAAAAAAGCAGAAACAATCCAAATGTCTTAAAAACAAAATGTATTTATATCAATACAATATAATCTATTCAGAAATTAATCTACTGAACTACAGTACTGATGAACTTCAAAAATACCAGGCCAAATTTAAAAAGTCATATATAAAAGATCATATATTGTATTATTTTATTTATGTGAAACTTCAAGGAAAAACATATCTATAGAGACAGAAAGCAAAGGAGTGGTTGCCTACAAGTGGGTAGGAGATGAGACCAGCTGGAGAGGTGGCTCAATGGTAGAGCTTTTCCCTGACATGTGCAAGGAGCCAAGTTCAAACACCAGTACCATATACACAACTGAGAGTAAAAAAAAAAAAAAAAAAAAAAAAAAAAAAAAAAAAAAACAGAAGAAAAAATAAATTTAAAAAATTGACTTTTCAAAAAAAGAAAAAAAGGATATAAGTCTATTACAGGGCACTGGAAAGTTTTAGAGGTATTTTGTCTGGATCACACTAATTAACAATGCTATAAATTTATTCAAAACAGCCTACATACTTACAATGAGTTAATTTTATTGAATATAAGTTATAACTCACTAAAACAGCAACATAAATAAAAATGGAAAATATTGTGAAAATATTAGTCTTCATTCCTACTCTTTCAAAATAAATAAATAAAACCCTCTCCTGCTCCCTTATAACAAGCTGCTTCCTTCTACTACAGCCAGCAGAGATATCTAGGGCTAGGAACTCAAGTCAACAGGAATCTACTGGGCGTGGGACCTTCTGTTTTAACAGGGTACTTCATTCTCCCTTAATTTCTCCTAAATATTCATTTGTTGGTAATTTAGTGTTAGCACCCCAAATTGGCCCTACAAAGGCTTAGTCTTATACCTGGTTCTACTTCTGGGATCACACATTACTAACTGTCCTCTTGGTTCCTGAGCTGTCTTCAATTCAGTCTTAGCTCTCCAAACATAAGCCAGACATAAAAACCCCAAACACCATTCCAAACACAGGCCAGGAACCTCTTGCAGACTGGCATCAACCAGTTTCCTGCTAACACTGAGGAGATATACAATTCCATCAGAACGGATGGCACGAATCCCAAGGATTCCCATTCTTTTTTTGAAATGAGGACCCTTTCAAATGTTAAAACATTTTTCAAACTCACACTTAATAGTAATTATACTTTTAGTATCAGTTGATTGAAGAAAATACAGAATGACAAACAGTTACTATGATAGCTTAAATGTGAAGTAAATTTGCATTTTATTAATCATAACCACATCGACAATTACCAGGAAGGAAAACCCACTTTTTAAAAAGGAGAAATACTTGCAAGCTGCTTCTGCATTCTGGGAAAGTGCAGAATTCACCTCATAAGTCATTCTTTTGTTTGGGAAGACAAAACCGTTAGGCTATGAAACAGAAAGTTCCAGACTAGTCCGAAGAGGGGGTCAGGCTGAAGGGAAATACATTTTTTTGCATAATGAAAGATCTTTTCAGTTATCCCCTGGCAGTTAAACAAAATAATGAATTTGAAGTTTTGTTTTTAATTTTTGTTATTGTTTGGAGGTGAGGTGGGGAGAAGAAAGACCTGAACCCACACAAAGGTGTGGTGGGGTCAGGGGACTTTTGACAGCATGAGTAAATATGGATTCAGACCACCGGTACTGCTTGGCATGAAGGACTGGTGACAGCCTGGCCACAAGATGGGAACAGCTGCTATAAGACACACAGTTTCTGGTCATTTTCTTGAGTTATCTCTTTAGAATCAAAAGAACTACAAGTGAGTTTTACAGATACTGGGAGAAGATCCCAACAGCTGAACTAGTACTGAGTCCAGATCAAAAGTGGCAACACGAATCCTGCAGGATGGTCTTCCAAGTCTTGTCAATTCAAATGCCCTCTGTAACATCCTAACACTACAGTGAACACAAGCATCTCTTTAAAACTTACAAAAAGGCTCTCTTGCACATAATTTTTTAAAACTTAACCATCAAAAAACCCTACAAGAAAAGATATATAATCAACCCAGCTTTTACAACGTGGAAATTGAGGCTCACAAGGAATAAGACGCTGTGTTCCATCTAGGAAGGAAGTCTCAATCGGAGCTAAACTTGGGGCCCTCAGACTCCAAATGCAGTGTGCCTTCTACTTCATCACAGGTGTGGAAAATAAATGGGAAAACAAATCAAGTCATTAACCAAATTCTATTTAATTTAATCGGGTTTCAACAACCAACATGAAACACCTGAGGTGTCAAAGAACTAAGTACTGCTCTCTACCGATTATGTTCTACCACTGACTTTAAACAATTATTTCCTACTATCAGTATGAATATTCATTCATGTAATCATTCAACAAATATTTATTGGCTGTTTATCTTTGCTAAATTTGATAATAAGTATGATCAATACACAGTGTGATGATATTCTTCTCTTAAAAGGTAAGGCAGTAAGATCCTGATTCACTGCTATTTTGGTTTGTGGGTGTTATGAAACTGAAGAATACCTTGCACTTCTTAAGGAACAAAAACTATTTACTCTGTAAGGCATCAATTATACTCACACACAAACCATCTGCCTAAAGTTCTTTTAAATTTATAGGCAGATAAACATAAAAGCTCATTTGTAGAATTTATTTATTATTCTGGAGCACCCAAGATAAAGCAAAAGTTAGCTGAGCAGTTGCCCAAATACAAGTGAGCTGTGACCTGAGTAAAAGTCATTATGGGAAGAGTTGGCCCATTTTTTTGGTGAATATACTCCACCAAAAAAAAGGTGGAAGGGATTAAAAAAGATATCCATCCATTCATCCATCCATTCACTGCTCTTTCCCTACTCAGGTATGCAGGAGGATCCCTGGACAAGAAGTCAAACTGTCGGCCTTCCCAGGTCCGGTTCTGTCATTCAACAGCTGCTTCAAACAGGCACTTACTTTCTCTGTGCTCTGGTTTTATCTGCACAGAATGTGAATGTTGGGCTATACAACCTCAAAAATTATCAATCAGGGTTCCAGCAAGAAATAGATTGCACATGTAAATAATTCAAGGAGACCATTTATAGAGACATGGGCTAGAGAAACGGAAGCCACAGAGGAGAAAGTGCAACAACAAAAGACTATTCCAGGCTCACAGGAAGGGAGAGGGCAGGTGCAGGGCCCAGAAGGAAGGAGTCCTGGCACAATGGAGCCACCATAAGAGAGCAGTTACTTCCAATCAAGGGCACAGCAAGTGCAAGATGGCCCTACAGGCAGCCAGTTGGAATGACCTTTCCACCATCCTCAGTTATCCTTCCCTGAGCTTGCTATTGGCTGAATCCAACCAGAAATGAGAGAACATGCCAGTTTTCCAAGGAGTGACTAGCATGGAGAAGAATAGTGAATCACATGGAGATGTGAACCAGCACAAATCTATTCCCATTCCAACATTCCCAGATGTCTGTCTGGTTGTTCTGGGGATACCCTGGCCTCGGGCATGTCAAGCCTGGGATATGTGTGGACCCACATGTATACCAAGGTTAGCCCCTAAAAGAGAGATGATTAAGATGCTCCTGCTCACAAAGACCTCATGTTTCTAGGTGGTCCTCCATAGCTAGATAACTTACTTGATTTTCATCTTTTAAGAGGATAAATGATTGACCATGAATAGACAATATTGTATCCCTTCTCTGTAAAGGTTAAGGATTAAGACACTAGCTCTTAAACATGCAGGTTTCATTCCAGGTTCCAGATTCCCCTGGGTAACTTCAGCAAATTCTCTAAGCCATTCCCCATTTGTAAAATGAGGACATGGGAATGACAAACCCTACCCCAAGAGGTTGTTGTGAAGATTAAATAAGATGTTCAGCACAGAGTTCAGTGTTTGACTAATAAATGATAACATTTATTATTAATCCCTTATTGGGTATTTACTTAAAAAGCATTTTTTGGAGGTCTGGCAATGACTTTTACCTCAGTTACCTTCCTTTTCCTTCCTTTTGTCTCTGGGAGCCTTCTTCACATGACTTCCTGGGATTCCCAAAAATGCCACACATCAATCAGCAATTTTTACTGAAGCACACATTAAGTGAATATGTTAGAAGAGTTATCACCCTAGATAAGATGAAATTAATAGCTTTCAGTGGGAAAAAATCTGTTCCTTTTGAAAACATGAGTTTTCAAAAATAAAATCTAAATGAAATAAAAATCGATCATCATCACTTAATACTATTTGAAAAATGCAATTTAGAAAAAGGAAATTTGGATTCTTGTCAAAAGGCTTTATTTTGGCTGGCTTCTTTTATGACTACATAATCCTAATTTTAAAAAGCTCAGGGGACTTAGCCATTATCTGTGGGTATACTACGAAATTATGTGGGAGGTTAAAAGGCACCATAACTGCAAAACAGAATGTACAAATCTCAGCACTTCAAGATCATGGCCAGCATCAGGTTTTGTATTACTAACTAAAAAGTGTGTGAAATAAATTAGTAAAGGAGCTGTTGGTGACATAGAAAGGCAAGATTCAAAGATATCCCAATTGGGCTGCTGCACACATTCATCTGGATAACCCACATTTCCAGAGAGCACTTTATTGCTTGGCACTGGGCTAAACCTTTGGTGGAAAATCCTATTTGTCCTCCAGAAACTACTTCTGCCCTTGAAGTATCTAAGGTCTACTGGGAGGCAGATTCATGAACACCTGTCTAGAAAGCATGTTGGACATTGTGCTGAAATATGAACAAATCAACATAGGAATACTAATTCAAATGAAGGAGGGTACACTTGCTAAAGACTTGTAACAATTAGCTTTGGCTATTCAACAAACCACTCCAAAACCTTGTGGCTCAACAGCCATTTGTTCAACTTGCTATTCTGTGAGTGAGCTAGGCTGTTCTGCTCCAAGTAGGTCCAGTTCATCTCTGCTAGGTTTTCTTATGTGTCTGTGGTCAAGTGATAGATCTGAATTATTGAGGATAACCTCATTCCTCTGACAGACAGCTGGCAGCCAAGGAAACAGAATGACTAGGCCACGGGTCTCTCATTAGCCAGTCTTGGCTTATTCCAAGATAGCGAGCAGCCATAGTGTACCCGAAAGCACCCACCCACCCACACACACACACACACAAAAGGCAAACTCCAGCACAGCACACATCTCTTTTCAGCCGCTCCTCACATCATGTACACCAAAATCCCATTAATCAGAGCTGGTCATCATAAGGTCAAGCTTAGAGTTTATACTGGAAAGGTGACAATGTCACACTTCGAAGGGCTGTCCACACAGGAATGGAAGGATCTGGGGCCATCTTCACAGTGTATCACAAGGCTGCATGCAAGTGATAGCTGAGGAGAATGTAGCGATCTCCCAGGAAGTTGCTAGGGTAGGATCTATTCCCCGGAAGAAGAACCAAAACAGGAGCCAGTGTGGAAGGATAAAAATGCCTCTGACTCAGCCAAAGTGGAGCAATGACCACTGTGAATTTTATTTTTGGAAGGTTCTGGAGGTAAGGTTGGAGTTCATCCCATGATTTCCCAAGTTGTGCAGGTATATGTGAAATATCTGTAGTCACAGTGAGTCTCATCATAAGATTTCTACCATCTAGTCTTGCCTCTGAGACTTGTACGCTAACCTAAAAAGGCTTTCGATGATGTTCATGTAAAGAGCTATGCAAGCAGAACGCCACCGCCCTTACAGGTAGACCTTAATGACAGAACATCCTGGGAACGGAATCTGCAATGTCTTCATAAATCATGTGAAGCAGAGCAGTGTTCTCACAGTTGCAGAACAAATGCTCCCGGCAGCAATGATTAAGTCCCCACTCATAGGGGGAGAAAACAAGGCTACTAAGGCAGAACTGGGTCATCAACAGTATGGCTCCTGTGTACCTTTGACTTTCCTGGGCTATGTGTTTTATATCAAAAACCTAATTAAACAGTCTATTGCTCCTTATCTGTATATTTTTTTCATTAATTTATTCATTCAACAAATATATATTGAATACTTTCCACATGCCAATAGCAGCTGAGAGGAAACAGATACATATGATGCCCTGCCGCCAAGGACTTCAGTGTCTGGGTGGACAAGACAGAGAGGCTACTCAAGGTACTATGGGAGAGCCTGGGATGGGCACCTCACCCAAAGACTATGACATTTTAACTGAAGTCAATGAACATTCAGGATATAGGCAGACATGGGAAGGACACTAAAGCAGAGGAAACACTTGTACTGGGGCATGGAAACAAAGGAGGACATGGTGACACACAGAAAGTACATGGGAACAGGAAAGAGCCAGTAACTAGGATGGTACCTGAGGTGCAAGTATGTCCCAGCAACTCTCCCTCACATTGCTAAAATGTTCTTGAATGAAGATGCAAATTATCATCCTTCCTGACTATCCTCACTGATCATAACTCAGCAAGAATCAATTCAAGTTCCAGCATCTGAATGACCACAGAATAAACTTGGGTCCTCGTTTCTGAAATCAACAAAAAGGTAGGGTGGTTTTTGGGATAGCACTGTATTGCCTGAAACTTCATATAGGCTCTTCCTAAAGAGAAGCACAATTTACTTATTTCTTTTAGAATGAAAGAAACAGTTGAAACGGACATCAGTGAGTTCTCCCATTCAAACATTTCTCTATTCCCAGATGCCCGACTGGTAGAACCTAAACCCCTAGTGCAGCTCAGTGCTGAATAATGTTAACAATAATGTTAATAACAATGCTCTCTATCAGCGGGTACTTTATATGAGTCAAGCCCATGTTTAAACTCCTTAGGTATATTATCTCATGAAATCATCACATTAAAGCTGAATGAGGTGGCACACACTTATAATCCCAGGGACTCAGGAGCCTGAGGCAGGAGGATCTCAAGTTCAAAGCCAGCCTCAGCAACTTGGCAAGGCCCTAAGCAACTTGGTAAGACCCTGTCCCAAAATTTTTTTAAAAAATTGTTAAAAATGACTTCTAGGGATGTGGCTCTATGGTTAAGTGCTCCTGGGTCCAATCCCTAGTGCCAAAAATTTTTTTTTAAAAATCACATTAATTTTACAGAGATATTTCTATCATTATGAGGAATGATGTTTATAGATAACAGATAGTGATTTATGTAAAGTTAGAATTAGGGAATCAGAAATAAATCTAGAAGAGTCTATATGCTATCTCCTGGTTTCCACCTCAACAAAGTCCTCCGTGCCCTAGGATCCCAGTCCTGGATCTCCCCATTGCTGTAAGAACCTTGTTCTAAACAGCTCCTACCTCTGGATCCTTCCTAGCCCCATCTTCCCTGCTCTATCTCCATGTTTGCCAAAGTCATTTATTCAATCAGGAATTCATATAGCTTGCATCGAAATCAGTATATACGTACTGTGGAAGGAATCAAATATGGTCTCAAGTCTCAAGTGTTTCTACTCTAGTAGGATATTCATTAATTCACCCATTCATTCAACTAAAATGAGTAGGCACCTACTGTGTGCCAGGAACTTTGTCTCATGAAATTGAAGTAAATAATGAAGTTGAAGTTCCTGCCCACTCTAATGGAATTCAAGGCGTGTACACAGCAATTTGCTGCAGATGTAAGGCTGAAATCTATCGAGGTCCTCCAACTCCCAGGAGGGTATCTATCTGCAAAACTACTTGAGTCTTTTCTAGTTGCTTTCTCTACTTCTTTCCTATCATTTTCTCTTCACCTCACTACGCCTGGGCTTCCAGCCCACTGCTTCAACAATAAAATCTGTGTTTTTAGTCCTGACTTCTCTCTGGAATTCAAGATTCGTATAGCCAAATGTCTGTTGACATCAAATTTATCATTCAAAATAGAACTCTTGGTTTTTAGCACAAATTCTACTCCTCTCACTTCTCAGTAAACAGAACCATCATCTACTGAGTTGCCTGAGCCAAAAGCACATGAAACAAACCTCCACATCCAATCCATCAGCAAGTTCTGCCCATGCACCTCCAAGACAAATCTGGAATACGCCCACTTGTCTCCATCCTCACTACTCCCAGCTCAGTAAAACCGGCAGTTATCCTTGTCTTTACTGGGGAAGACTAATTGGTCTCCCAGCTTTTATTCCCACCCCCTTCCATTTCATTCTCCACAAAAGTACTCACAATGAACTATGAAAATGAGAAATCAGACCATGCCACCTTAGGCTTCAAACTCTCCAAAGACCCCACTAAGAATAAAACACAAACTCTTTACCTGGCCTGAAGCCCAATAGGATTTGTAACTACTTCTATGAGCTCATCTTCTCACAGCTTTTCCTTTGACCCTTTGCTCTAATCACACAGGCCCATACCCTTCGCTCACCACTGCCTTTGCCCAGAAGGTTCTTCCTCCTGACTTCACAATCCCAAGTCCTTCATTTCATTTACAACTCAGTTTATGTGTCAGCTCCTCAGAAAGGTCTTCCATGGTTACTCATTCTAATACAGTGCTCTGTGTGGTACTAAGTACTAA
This sequence comes from Aplodontia rufa, assembly GCA_004027875.1. Lineage (NCBI taxonomy): Eukaryota > Metazoa > Chordata > Mammalia > Rodentia > Aplodontiidae > Aplodontia > Aplodontia rufa. Next base: position 15,821 of record PVKS010001755.1, read on the forward strand.
TGAATTAGTGTGTGGGAGTCTGCGTTTAAATTGTTTCTTGACTATTTTTATTAAAATGTAAGATCCAAAGGAGCTGTGTTTATTTACCTGGTTCAGGATATGGAACAGTAATCAATACAAATTGAGCAACCCGTAAATTATAAAAAATAGATGAGTCCCCTATGACCCCCATAATAAGAAAAAGTGGCTTTAAATTGTTAAGGAGTGGATAATAAAAGGCTATCACTTTTGTGACCCAGAAAGGAAACCATAATGGTAGGGGCCCACAGTCCCCAGAAAAGTATCAAGTAAGAAACCACAAAGCAAACCATTTATTAGCATGGGAAAATTTCCAAAGACTTTTCTTGAGAACAGCTGAGACTCTCAATCCAAGCACACACTTCTCAAAATGAAATTCTGAAATGCTCAGGCAGCTGGGCCACATTGATTATGGCTGGACTGGGCATACCCTGTAAATCTCTCACGGTTCACCACAAGTACCAACACAGTCCCCTTTAGGTGGATAGTTCTACATGATATTCCAGATGAAAGAAGGAAGCTATCCAGCTGCCTCTCTTTAAAAGAGTGGAAATGCCCAGAAATATAGAATACCCCAGAATTTCAATCAGAACAGAGTCCATGATGAAAGTGATAATGTGAGAATAAACAGGCAATAATAAAGCTCTAGAGATATTCCCCCAAGGCCCACAGCTGTTCAACCCCAGAGATCAGCATCCTTTATTTCACCACACATCAAAAGAGTTAAGCACTGAGGTCTGACCCAGAGGCCATCACTTTGCAGTCGTCCTTAAGAATTCTTTGGACACAGAAAGGCTATTTGAAAACAGACCACAGAGCACCTGGCTTTTATTGATGGAAGAGCTAAAACACCCCAGTTGTTTGCAACCAGGAGCTAAATGACTCATGATGACTCCCTCAAGAAAGGTCAAAGCACACAGGAATTAACTGTAAACTAGTATCTATAACTTTTTAATGTATCAAACGTTCTGATATGTGAATAGAATAATCCTAATTTACCCTCAACTAGATAACATATTGAAGACTGGAAGATAGGGCTATATCTTTATTCACCTTTGTATCCCATAGCACTTAGACATCTACTAGGCAAACAATAAACAATAACTTGTTTACCAAATAATCTCACCAGCATCTTCCCTAGCTTACTCATGCATACAATCCTTTCTCCCTATCCCCTTCCCTGTCCTCTGCCCCCAGCACCCCCACACACAGAGCACATTAGAGTTCATTTCTCATATTATACCTTAAACCTTAAACCTCTGAAGGAATGGAGCTGATATTCCATAATGACCTTGTTTCAACCCTCACCCTAAAGCTAACTTTAGGAATGGGAGTTGCCCTGGATCAGCATAATAGGAGTGAGAACAGATGATCATATAGGCCCTCTCCTTTCTCCCATCTATAGACACAAACAGATGCAATAACCTGGGGTACAAGTATCCTAAATATCCAGCACTTACAGCAGCCACCAAAACAAGAAGGGAGCCTAGATGACAAAGGCGTGGAGTTTATCCTACACTTTTTTTTAATTGAGAAATTTATTTGTTGAACAATCATAAAAGTTTTTAACAAAATAATATAAAATATATATAGATTCGGAAGATTAGATTTACCCCCAAGAGTGCCCCCCCAATTACCCACCCTTATCCCTCCCTTCCCCTTCCCACAACATCTCTTATCCTATACTTGTTAACCCACAAGTTTCAACTTATGAGAACTGGTCAAAGTTTTCTTAAAGTGATCTGACTACTCTATGTATAGCAATGCATTTCTCACTAAACAGAGAAAATATAACATTAACACAACACTAAGAACTGTGATTGTCCGAACTGATCAGTATTCAGGATGAAAGACTTCCCAGATGCCATCCTGTTGAATTATCACAAACCTTAGGAGGAAGGCATTCATGATGCCTATCTTATATGTGAGTAACTTGTGTCTCAAAGATGTTGGGGGGGGGCAGGACAATAGCTCAGCAGGAGGGCGCTTGCCTAGCATGTGCAAGGCCCTGTGTCTGATCCCCAGCACAGAATGAAAAAAGGAAAGAAAGAGAAAGATAGGTGGATATGTGATAGATGATAGATGATAGATAGAGGCAGTGGCATCTATGATCACTGAATTATGAATGTCAAGTTCAGGACTTGAACATGGATCCACTGACTCAGGCCTGAGCTATATTCATCATTAACTTGTTCATCCTCTCCAGCACTTCATGCCGATTCTGGCATTAGTCAAAGATTCGAACTTCAAATCCGGCACCAACAATTGCTTAGAGGCTATCTTAGATGCAGACAGATCATGAAGCACAACAGCAGCTATGGCTTCAAGTCCCAGGCTGCCCTTTAACAGTTCTGAAACCTTAGATATGCTTATTAATCTAACTCCTCATGCGTACAAAGGAGGTAATAAAAGTCCCTTCATCTGTTATTTTAAAAAATACCAGCAAGGATGCTGGTGAGAATGTAAACTAGTATAACTACTATGGAAAAGAATATATATGATCCCAAAAAAACTAAAAATAAAACTGCCATATGATCCAGCTATAACACTCCTTGGTATGTACCCAAAGGAAATGAAGCCAACATACAAAATATATACCTACATACCTATCTTTATTGTGACACTGTTCCAATAGCCAAGTTACGGAATCAGCTTCACAGATGAATGGATAATGAAAATGTGATATGCATAGCATATACAATGGAGTATTACTCAGCATTAAAAAAGAATGAAATCCATGTCATTTGCATAAAAATGAATGGAACTAGAAATCAACGTGTGAAGTGAAATAATCCAGACATAGGAAGACAAGTATAACAATTATCCCATGTTCATAAGTAGAGACAAAAAAAAATCCCAAAATATGACCTGAAATCAAAAGAAGAACTATTAGGAAAGGGAAAGGGACAAAGAGGATGGGAAAGAACAGAGATCAAGAGAGGGAACTAGGAATGGTAGACACAATTTAAAAACACAATGAATGCATGTATGAAAATGTCACAGTGAAACCTATTAATTAATATGAGTTGATATTTATAATTCAGAAAATTAAAATTAAAATGCAACATATTTAAAAAGAGCCCTCACACAGGGTTGTTGTGTGATTAGGTGAATTTATCATAGTGCCTAATCATCATAAAATCACTTACAGATCCACAATTCCTCATCCATAAATCTGAAACCCAAAGAGCTCTGAAATCAGACCTTTTTCTTAAACTAGTTGTATTAGCTTCCCATTGCTACTATAACAAATTACCACAAACTTTGTGGCTAAAAACCACATTAATTTATTATCCTACAGCTCTGTAGGTCAGAAGTCTGGTATGGGTCTTGGTGGCATAACATCAAGATATCAACAGGTTGCCATCTTTCTGGAGACTCCAGGGAGAACCCAATTTCCTCCTTGCCTTTTTGAACTTGTAGAGGTTACTCCCATTCCTTGGCATATGTCCCCTTCTTATCTTTTGAGCCAGCCATGGTGCATTGGGTCCCTCTCAAATCACATCACCCCAACTTCCACATTTCTGTCACATCTCTGGATTCTCTTGACTCCTCTTTCACATTTAAGAACTCTTGAGATTACATTTAGTGTACCAGATAGTCCACGATAACTTCTCTATCTTAAAGTCAGCTGGTTAGTAACTTTAATTCTACCTGCTACCTTCATTCCCCTTTGCCGTACAAGGTAACTTATTTATAGGTTCCAGGAATTAGGACCCAAATACATTTAGAGGAGCAATTATTTTGCCTATCACACTAGAGACAATTTTAGTAACAAAACTTAATTTTGACTGATATGACTATTGATACATAGTCTTTATTTTTCCCTGGTAAAGGCAAATATGTATATGTTTGATTATGCAATGGAGTCCAAGACCCTAGTGGAGGTATGCCTTAGTGCATTTGTTCTGCTATAACAAAATATCAGAGATTAAGTAAAATATAATCAATAGAAATTTATTTCTCACATTTCTGAGAGTAGGAAGCCCATGACCAATACAGTGAAAGTATTGGTGTCTGGTGAGATATTCTCTCTACTAATGGAAGCAGGGTCCTTAGCATTTGTAAGTCTAATGAGATTAGAAAGCCAGTTCCAGAAAACCTAAAATCAATTAAGAAACTCATCCTTAAAATTCTGTTCCTCTAGAACCACTCCTGGTACTTGGATCTGTATTTGTCAATGTTATGAACTAGATGTAAGGTGTCCCCCAAAAAGTTCATGTGGTAATGCAGGAATGGTCAGAGCTGAAATGATTAGTATGAGAGCTGTAACCTAATCTGTGGATTAATCCACTTGATAGGTTGATAATTTGAAAGGACTGCCATACTCAAGGTAACTGTAGGGAGGTAAGGTGTGATTAGAAGAATTAGGTGTCTCTGGCTCCTCATTCTCCCTCTCTGGTACCCGGCTGCCAAGATATTCTGCTTCACCTCAGGCCCCAACCATGGACTGAACCTCTGAAACTGTGAACCACAATACACTTTTCCTCCTATAAGTTGTTTTTGTCATCTGTTTTCGTCATAATAATGAAAAGTTTAGTAACACAGTCAGGGTTCCTAAGAGAGAAAGAACCATTGGTGGGGGTGGGAGGAAGACAGAACAAGAATCAAACAGGTTGAGACACAGAAGAAAAGGAATTTATTTACTATGGGAATTGGCTCATGCAATTAGGGAGGCTGAGAAATACAATAGGCCACCTGGAAGCAAGAGAGCCAGGGAAGCTCGCAGTATGGCTCAGTCCAGCGGTGTAACTCTCAAGCCAAGGCTAAAGTCCTGAGAACTCAGGAGCCACTACTGCAAGTCCCAGAATCCCAACACCAGAGAACTTGGAGTTTTGATGTCCTAGGGCAGAAGAAGGGTGTCCAGCTCTAGCAGAGAGCAAATTAACTTTCCTGGGTTCCATCCAGGTCCTCAGTCAACTGGATGGTGCCTGACCACACTACATAGAGAGCTTCCTTACTCAATCCACTGAATCAAACTCCATACTCTTCCAGAAACACCCTCACTGACAAACAAAGAAAAAGAGCTCTACTAGCTGTCTGGTTATCCCTTAATCTAATCAAGTCAATACCTAAAATTAACCATCACAGGGTATTATATACTACATATTCACTGAATTACCTTTATATAATCCAAAAAGTTCTGAATTCTTAAATACATGTGGCTGGAATGATTTAGATAGAAACTATGAACTTATGATAATAACTATTAATATCATCATTTTTTCTGAAAGGTAAGAGAAAATGCTCCATGCTTGACATGGTTCGTAGATGATGTTCACAAAGGTTGTATTACCTTGCATTTCAAAAGACTAGAAGTCTGAACCCCCAACCCTAATCAAACCTGATCCCACCCCTTTCTTCTTGTGTGTCCTGGGGTATTTAACCTCTATAAGCCTTCTGGTTCTCATCAAGCAGGGCTTTGGGTGGGGGATGAGAGCACTCAGATGATCAAGGGGACTAAATTAATGAACTGCACACAGCCCTTGGCACTGGGTCTGGCCCACAATATAGACTCAGCAAGCAGTATTGCTATAGACAGCTATCATGCCCCCTGCTGGGGTATTACCTTTACACCGGACACCTATGGCTGTCTTTCTGGGATGTCTGGGCTTTGTTGAGAATGTGTTTATTCAGTAAAAGAAACGCAGCTCTTGGATTTTTTATAGAATTTTTGACTGTCTTTTCACCCTGCTCCAAGGCACAGCAATGATGAAAAGAGTCAAATCCTGATTCCAAGCTGTGAAAGCTTTCATATCACTGGCAACTTTGTCAATGTCACCGTTCTGCATATGCGTGGAAAGCAGTGAGTGACTCACCAGTCCACAATGCCTTGATGGGACCACCCTTGGGACTACCCTCTGCCAGCACCCTGCTTCTATTTTTATCAATCTCCTGACCCTAATTTGGTTTCCCAAGTAAATGTCTCGGTTGTCACCAAGAGGAATGTTTTGTAGGAAGCTGAAGAATAAGAAGTTAAGGCCAAATGTGTGGTTTCGGGAATCAGAAGCAACATTCTTTCCTCTTTCTCTCCCATCCTTCCACAGTCAGTCCTCAAAGATAAACTGAACACCTATTACAAACCAAGTATTCTGTCAGGGGCTGTGTGACCTCCAACAAGGCAGGCCCAGGTTCTGCCATGGAGATTGCACAGATGATCCCACAAATCATTAATTCATTATAGTTAATTTCACAAACCATTAATTACAAATTGAGGAGACCGCTAGAAAGAAAAAAAAATGTGGAGTGCTACAAGACTCTTTAAGATAGTCTGGGGATTCCAGGAATGATTCCATGAGACAGTAACATCTAATGGAGGACCTGTCTGAAGAGTGATAAGAACTAACCAACCAAAGAGGTAGAAGAGTGTTCAAGGAGGAAATGAAAAGACTTGTAAAAGCTGGAATATCAAAATGTCAATGAACTGAAAGATGAGAGTTGCCAATACATAAGCATTAGTCAGCTTTCATTGCTATCATCAAAATACTTGACAAGAACAACTTAGGGGAAGAAAGATTTATTGTAGCTCGTGGTTTCAGAGCATCCACTCCATGGTCAGCTGGTTCCATTTCTTTGGGCCTGAGGTGAGGAAGAACACCACAGCAAAAGTGCATGGCAAAAGAAAGCTGCTGAACTCACAGCACCCAGGAAAAAGAGAGGGGAAAGAAAGAGGCTGGGGAAAAGATAAACCCTTCTAGAGCATGCTCCCAGTGACCTACATCCTCCAACTACGTCCCACCTCCAGTGGATTAATCCACTGATGAGGTCAGAGTCCTCATGATACACATACCTCTCAAAGATGCCATCTTTGAACCCTTGAGACTTGGGGACATTCCAGATCCAAATCATAATAATAAGACAGTGCAGAGAACGCAGGTGATTGATTAGTTGGTAGGTAGACCTGTGTGTCCGAGAGAGAGAGCGCATGGGGGGTTGAATCATGGGTAGAAGTTAGAAAACACCAACAGTGCAAAATTTAGCCCCAGTTTGTTTTTGTACAATCTCCCAGCTTAGGAAAGTTTTTATATTTTAAAATGGTGGGAAAAAAAATCAAAAGAATACCATTGCATGACATGGTAAAATTATATGAAATTCTAATTTCAGTATCCATAAATAAAGGGTTTTTTGTGGTTGTTGTCTTTAAAGAGAGAGAGAGAGAGAGAAAATCAATTTTATTATTTTTTTATCTGGCCTTTGTGACTCTGACACTTAGCTGTATATGTGTTGCTGGGGTTTGAACCCGGGTCCCCACACATGCCAGGCAAGTGCTCCAACCACTGAGTATCACTCCAGCACCATAGATAAAGTTTTATTAGGACATAGCCTCTCCAATACAGTGACATATTACCTATGGCTAATTTCATGTTACAATGATGGAGTGGAGGAGCTAGCTATAACGGACTACACATAGCCCACAATCCTAAAATATTACTACCTAGCTCTTTATGGAAAAAAAATTGCCACCCCCAATTTAGTGAAACAGTAAGAGGCTAGATCATACAATCTTTCTGAGTCACATTAAAGATTTAGGATCTTATCCCAAGAGTGGGGAAATCAATTAAAGAGTTTGAATTAGGAGAATAACATAATCCAGTAGTGACCAACTCATCTGCATGACAGACTAAGGAGCTTCAAAAGTAGGGATACACAAGTCCCACTCCCAGAGACCATGAGTTAATTGTTCTTGAGTATAGCAAGGGGTTTGGTATTTGGGAACTGTGGGTATAATCACATTTTCATGTTTTAATGATTACTCCAACTCAGCAGTTTCCCTCTTGCTGCACATTAAAATCACCTTGATGATATTTTGAAACAAATTCATACTCAAGCCTGCCCTACCAATTAAATTAGGATCTCTATAGGGAAGCCCCAAGTATTGGCATTTTTAAAAATTGCCCAGGTGACTCTTATAGCCTGAGTTGTACACTATACTAATAGGGACCAAGATCACAGACAGAAATACCCCTAGAAGGCTACTCTGAGTGATCTAACCAAAAGATCATGGGGACTTGAGTTGAGGTAGGGAAATGAGGAGGGACAACTGTCAGGATTTGCTAATTGGTTGCTGAGTGGAAGGTTATAGTGGAAAGTTTCAAAAATGACACTCAAATAACTAGCTAAGCAACCAGGCAAAAATCGATGCCATTATTGGGATGGAAACCTTGGAAGAGGAAAAAGTTTGGAGGGTAAAAGCATTAGTTATCTTCTATCACAGTGTTGAAAAGGAGGTTGGCCATGGGAGAGATGGTCAGATTAAAGCTATAAGGGACTGGAATCAAACAATAAAGGGCCTGAATGCTATCCTAATAAACATCCTCCTCATACAACAGGCTATAGACATGGCTTGGAACACACAAAGGCTTTGGGTTCAGACATTGTTCCTGCTACATATTAAGTATATTGAATGGGAAGAGTGTCCATATGTGTTCACATTTAGCCAACAGATACATTCTATGTCAGATACTAAGAAACTACCCTTTCAAGGATGTTGTAAAAATTCAACAAGACACCACGTACTATCTAAAAACTTTATCACACAAAAGACACTCAAAACAGTAGCATTTTCCCTGAAGTGTTTCCAAAAGAGAATGATGCAGTGATCCCCTCACACTGATGATTTAGAAGAGTATGTGGACAACTAAAGGAAGGATAAGCAATTGGGAGAAGAAATTAATACTCAGGTTTAATAGTTGGGATTGAGTTCAGCAACATGCGATAAACAACACAACAATATCCATTCCTCAGTCATAAGAAGACAGCCTTCCAACTATCCTCCTTCTAGGATCCAGGTGACCCTTCCAGCACATTGCTCTTCCTTCCCAGTATCCATCCTGACCAAGATGGCCCAAGCTCTATCTACCATGTCCATATTCCAGGCAACAAGGTGCAGAAAAGGACATAAAAGAGCATACACAGCAATCATGTTGAAGGAAATCTGCAGAAAGTCAAAACATATAGCCAACTTATCCTGGACCCAAATTTAGTGATCTGACCACACTGAGCTGCAAAGCAGAACTGTTGTCTTTTCTGGGCATCTATATCCCCAGTCAAAAACAGGGATCCCTGGACTGGAGTGGTGGCTCAGCAGTTATGGCACCTGCCTAGCATGCATGAGGATGCAGGTTCAAGCCCTAGCACTATGTACACACCAAAGTGTTGGAGCAATGAAAGCCAAATGAAAAACTAAGTAAAAATTGATTCTTTTTCTCTCTTGCTCACTGTCCCTCTCTCTTTAAATTAAAAAAAAAAACATGAATTCCCATAACCAAGGAGGAAGCAGATGGAGGTTGAGGTAAGCAAACAGTAGTATCTGTTTCAAGGGGTGGAGACTTACTGACTCACTTCTCTCCAGTTATTCTCTCACTTGGAAGGCCTCTGTGAGCTCACAAGACTGGTTTACTACCTCCGTGTTCTTCACATGTGCTCTTCCCATGCTGGGCTTCTCTCTGGCCTTTTCATCAACAGTCCAATTATCCATTTCTTTTAAAACTTAGGACAGGATTTACCTCCATGATGGCCCATGTCTCAACTTATATATATTTAAGATACTTATGTGTATATAAGACACCTGATGGTTGAATAGTTCCCTCCAAGTAAACTGTATGTCCCTATGCAAGTCACTTTTGAATCTCAAGTTTCTCCTACATCAAATGAAATGAATAATGCACATCTCATAATTCCTTAGGGAGGACCAAAGGAGATTTCTGCAAGTGAAAGTGCTCTGGGAACAATAAACATTAAACATCTATTAGCTGTTACCATTTCTCCCCTGAGGTGTTACTTCTTGTTAGTTAACAGAAGAAGAAAATTGAAGGTGTAAGTGTGAACTCCCAAAAGAACAAGGCAGAAAACCTGTTTACCCTCTTTACCCTTTCTCTTTACCCTCACCTTTCCATGGCAAAACTAGAAGAGGATTCTTCCATTCTTAAAATGTAGCTTCAAGCTGCAAGCAAAGTTTAGAGATGAACAAGGATGGCTTCCTTTGAAGAGGATGGAAAGCTCGAGAAGCCAGAATGCCCCTGCACTGCTGATCACAGCAGAATTAAAGCCAGCAGCAGAACTCAGATCATCAAAGGGAATGAGTCATAGTACCTGGCGAGGAAGCAAGACTTCAGCCAGACACCAGTCAGAAGAACTAAATATTATGGCTCTTGAAAATAAGCCAGGAAAGTTCCTGTAACTGTGAACAACACAATGATGACCCCTGCTCTCATACATGAAGCTAAGCACAAACAGTTCTGATAGCATTAAAATGATAACTGCATATGTTCAATTTATCATACATCTGCTACAGATCCAAATACACACTTTACAAGATGTCATCAAATAAATACATTTGGCTGCTCAAGACCAACCCGAGGAGGTTCACTGCATGGAGCAACCCCTTCCTACTTGACACCCTGCCTGCCTGTCCAGGTTTCCTTGAGTCCCACAGGTGGGTGCTTGGTATACTACTGGTCGGCCCCAGTCCAAAGCAGCCCCTGATCAGGACCAACTGGAGGAGATTCCCAGGACAGCCCAGGTTCAGATCTGCGAAAGGTGAAGCTAAACAAGGACCCAGGCAGAAGTAGCATCTGGAAGAAGGTGATCATCAAAGAAGTGGTGGCTGATCCAACCCTTTGACTTACAAGGAAAAAAAAAAAAAAAATCACCTGGAGAACTACCTACCTTTTCCGCATGAAATCTCAGTACAGAGATCCAGAAAAACACTTCAAAAATGAAGACTCAAACTAGGAGAGGTTCACCTCAAACCCACAACTCCCCTAAAAATGATGTCAAGGAGAAGGAAAGAGGAAAACCTTGAAATTATCATCAATGATCTGATTACTAAAATAAGCAGTGAGCTAAAAGAAGATATAATGAAGGGACTAAGTGAGAAATTGAGAAAATTCAAAAGATGAAAAACTATTATCAAAGAAATAGATATACTCAAAAAAGAAGTAACAGAGTTAAAAGTCTGCAATCAATGTCAGGAGAGTAACCATGGAAGAATTTAATAATAGATTAATTTCTATAGAAAACAGAACCTCAGCTCTTGAAGAACTTCTGACAGTGAGGACAGACTGAGCAACCTTGAGCGCACAGAAGACAAAAAAGAAAGAAAATTCACAGAACACGAACAGAATTTTAAATATGTCAGGAATGAAATAAGAAGAAACAATCAAAGAGTAACTGGGATACAGGAAGAAATCAAAACACAAACGAATGGGATAAGGAACATTCCCAATGAAATGGTTAATGAAAAATTTCCCCATATAAAAATAGAGTCATATATGCTCATCCAGGAAGCTTATGGACACCCAATAGGCCTAATCAAATGAGAAGCTCACCAAGACATATCATATTCAAAATGTACAAGATGGAAATAAAGGAAAGAATACTGAAAATGGCAAGGGAGAATTGCCAAATCACATTCAGAGGCAAACCAATAAGAATCACATCTGACTTTTCAGTTCAGACTCTGGAAGCAAAAAGATCATGGAAGCAGATCTTTCAACAACTGAATAAACACAACCACAACATGCAGCCAGGAATTACCCAGCAAAACTCAGCTTCAAATTTGAGGGGGAAATACAACCTTTCATGATCAGAACAAACTTTTAGCATTGTGAACAGAAAACCAGCAGTACAAAGAATCCTCAAAAATAAACTCCAGAGAGAAGAACAATCAAAACTAACCAAAACCCACAAAACAAAAGAAATTCAATAAAGGTAAATGCTATCAATAGACAACTAAGACAGCACAGAACTTACTAATAAAACACAATGACTATGAATCACAACCACATAACTATTCTAACACTGAATGTGAATGATCTCAACGCACTAAACAAAAGACACAGACTAGCAGATTGGATCAAAACAAAATCTAACAATATGCTGCCTTCAGGAAACCCACCTTACAGCCCAGCCCATGACACCCACAGATTAAGGGTGAAATGATGTCAAAAAAATCTACCAGGCATACAGCCCAAGAAATCAAGCTGGAGTTGCGATTCTTATATCTGACAAAGTGGATTTCAAACATAAATTAATCAGAAGAGATAAAGAAGGCCACTACATCCTAGTAAAGGGAACAATACAACAGGAAGATATAACCATAGTAAATATATACTCTCCAAACACCAACATCCCCAACTATGTGGAAAACTTACTCCAAGATATAAAACCACTTGTGGACCTCAACATGATAGCACTGTGAGACTTTAAACACTCCTATATCACCAATAACAGATCATCAAAGCAAAGAAACAATAAAGAGATCTCCAGTCAAAATAACACCATAAATCAAACAGACTTTACAGACATCTACAGAATATTCCACCCCAAATTGGCAGAATATACCTTCTTCTCAGCAGCACATGGATCCTTCTCCAAAATAGATCATATTCTAGTTCACAAAGGCAATCTCAGCAAATATAAAAAAGTAGATATTATTCCTTGTATCCTATCAGACCATGATGTCATTACTCAAATAATTAATAGCAAACATCATTGCAGAAAACACACATACATGGAGATTGAATAACACCCTATTAAATGAAGAAAGACTCCAAGAAGACATGAAAACAGTAATTAAGGAATTCTTGGAAGAGAATGAGAATGAAGACACAACACATTGAAACCTTTGGGACAGCATGAAAGCATTCTTCAGGGGAAAATTTATAGCACTGAGTGTCCACATTAAGAATCAGGAGAGATCCCTAACAAATAAGCTCATGCTCCACCTTAAATCTCTACAAAAGGAAGAACAGTCTAATCCCAAAGCCAGCAGAAGACAGGAATTAATTAACATCAAAGCTGAAATCAATGAAACTGAGAACAAAAAAAAATAAATTGATGAAACAAATTCTGGTTCTTTGAAAAATTAAATAAAATTGACAGACCCCCTAGCTAATCTGATGAAAAGAAGGAGAGAATCAAAGAAAAAAAAATCAACAAATCACCAACAAAAAGAGGGTGATAGCCACTGACCCCACTGAAATCAGATTATCAGAACATATTTTGAAAAATTATACTCCTCTAAATCAGATAATCTGGATGACATAGACAAATTTCTAGATATATACAATATCCCCAAATCAACACAGGATGAAATTGATCATATGGTGGGTTCATCCCTAATTTTTATAGGATTCACCACACTGCTTTCCAGAGAGGCTGTACCAGTCTTCAGTTCTACCCATTCCAAAACACTTTTTATGAAGCAACCATAACTCTGATAACAAAACCCAACAAAGATACAGCCCAATAACAGGCACTGAAATCCATGCAGAAATGCAAACAAGAAATCCAAACAAGAAAAGCCCAGTGTCCCGGTCCAGCTGGGTTCTGACCTAAGGAACGGGCTGGGGATGAGAAAAACCACGGGCTGGAGACCGGAAACAGTCTTTCTTTGTCCAAACTTTACTTCTCTTTTTATATATCCATGCTTTACATCTCTCTTTCAAGGCAACGTTCATTTGTACTGCTACGACAAAATGCCTAACATTAAGTAACCACAAATAAGTCAAGGCAACGCTACAAGATTCTATTTCAGAACAAACAGAGACAGCAATTTCTCACAGTTTTGAAGGCTGGGAAGTTCAGGAGCAAAGCATAGGCAGGTTCGGCTGCTGACAAGAGCTCATCTTCCAAAGGAGCAGGGACACCACATCCAGCAGCAAAGTAGGAGAGCTCTCTCTGGAAGAAGCAGGGACATCACAGCCAGCAGAAAGTGCAAGAGCTCTTCTTCCAAAGGACTGCAAGAGCTCCTTACTGCTGGCTGGAGCCTCTTTTTTAAAGGCCTTCACCCCGCCCCCTCGAGGCCTCTCTACATTAGCTCATTGCCACACCTGGATTTCGGAGGCACACGTTTGACCAATAAGCCTCTACGTGCACCCTTTGAAGGATCCAGAATAATTGGCAGGTGATACCAATGCACCCTTTGAAGGATCCAGAATAATTGGCAGGTGATACCAATTCAAAACGTCTGAAGCCTGTGTCGACACCCTGTTTTTCAAGCTTAACAATATACAATCTAGCAGCCCTTCCCAAAGGAGCTTATGCAAACAG
>PVKS010001755.1:29993-92486 GCA_004027875.1 Aplodontia rufa
TGAAGGATTCCCCACTAAGTATTAACACACCTTGGGAAAAAAAAAAAAAGCTAACACTTCTCCTTATTAAGCTATTCCAAGAAACTGAAAAACAGGGAATTCTTCCAAATACTTTTTCATAATTAAGAAATTTATTATTGTACAATCAAAAATGTGTCTGAAGTAACAATATGACATGTATATATTCTTAAATCAGATTTACCCCTAGATCCCTCCCCTTTCTCCCTTCCTTTCCTTTCCTCCACCAGTCTCCTCTCCCATCCTTTCCGATGTATATCTATGATTGCCCTAGATTATGTGTTGCTACGCCTTTGCTGGGTCAAATACATGAGATTAAATGACTTTCACACAGGCCAGGGTTTAGCTCCAGCCTCCACAGATGAGTGAAGACATTCGACCTTTGACTCTCTGGGTTAGGCTAACTTTGCTCAACATGATTTCTTTCATCACCATCCATTTACCTTCAAATGCGGCAATATCATTGTTTCTGCTAAGTAAAACACCATGAAAAAAAAAATATATATATATATCACGGTTTTTGGATCCATTCATCCTTTGAGGGACATCTGGGTTGGTTCCATAATTTAGCTACTATAAATTGAGGTCCTATGAACATAGATTTTGCTGTGTCACTGTAATGTGCTGATTCTAACTCCCCTGAAAAAATACCCAGGACAGGGATAGCTGGATCATATGATGGGTTCATCCCTAATTTTTTGAGGATTCTCCACACTGCTTTCCAGAGGGGCTGTACCAGTCTGCAGTTCCACCAACTCCCAAACACTTTCTATGAAGCAACCACAACTCTGATAACAAAACCCAACAAAGACACATCAAAAAAAGAAAACAACAGACCAATATCCCTCACGAACACTGCCGTGAAAATCCTTCATAAGGTTCTAGCAAACCATAGGCAAAAAAACATCAAGATAATTCACCATGATCAACTGGTATGCAAGGCTGGTTCAACATACACAAATTAAGAAATGTGATTCCTCACTTAAACAGAAGTAAGGACAAAAACCATATGATCATTTCAATAGATTCAGAAAAGGCCTTTGATAAAATCCAACACCCATTTATGCTCAAAACTCTAGAGAAAATAGGGATCAAAGGAACTTAACTTTGTAAAGGCCATATATGCTAAACCCTCAGCTAAATATTAAATGGAGAAAAGTTGAAAGCATTTCCACTACACTCAGGAACAAAACAAGCCTGCCCACTCTCACCACTTTTATTCAATATAGTCCTCAAGACTATGGCTGGAGTAATCAGGCAAGAGAAGGAAATCAAAAGGATAAGAATAGGAAGGGAGAAATTCAAACTATCCCTTTTTGCTGATGCCACGATCCTATATCTGGAAGATCCAGAAAACTGCTAGAGCTAATAAACAGATATGGCAAAATAGCAGGCTACAAGATCAACACCCATAAATCAATAGCTTTCCTATATGCTAACAATATTAGGGCAAAAGAAGAAATTAGGAATCAGTTACATTCACAATGTCCTCTAAAAGAATAAAATACTTGGGAATTAATCTAACAAGAGAAATAAAAGACTTTTACAAGGAAAGTAATTGAACACTGAAAACAGAAATGGCAGAAGACCTGAGAAGATGGAAAAATGTTCCATGCCCTTTGTTAGGCAGAATTAATATAATTAAAATGGTCATTCTGCCAAAAGCACTATACAGATTCAATGCAATTCCCATCAAGATTTCAATGTCATTCTTTACAGATATAGAAAAAGCAATTCTCAAATTCATTTGGAACAAGAAACCCAGAATAGTCAAAACATTACTAAACAAGAAACATGAAATAGGTGGTTTTGCAATACCAGATCTAAAACTACACTATAGAGCTGCAGCATTAAAAACAGCATGGTACTGGTATCAAAATAGAAATGAAGAACAATGGAATACAATAGAAGACTCTGAGTCAAACCCACAAATCTTTAAACATCTGATCTTTGACAAAGGGGGTCAAAATATAACATGAAGGAGAGACAGCCTATTCAACAATTGTTGCTGAACAAACTGGACAGCCACTTGCAGAAAAGTGAAATTAGATCCTTATCTCACCTTGCACAAAAATCAAATCTAAATGGATCAAGGAATCAAGAATTAAACCAATTACCATACAACTGCTAGAAGAAAAATTAGGACCAACACTCCAACATAGGGAGTTGGCAACGACTTCCTCAATAAAATACCTAAAGTGAAAGAATTACAGTAAAAAATCAATGAGTGGGATGCCATTAAACTAAAAAGTTTCTGTACAACCAAAGAAATAGTCAAAATGATCAAGAGACAACCTACAGAATGGGAGAGAATTGTGGTCTGTGGTCCCTCTGACAGGAGACAAATATCCAAAATTTATAAAGAACTCAAAAAACTCAATAACAAAAACAAATAATCCAATCAATAAATGGGCCAAGAGCTAAACAGAAACGTCTCAACAGAGGAAACTGAGCAAGCCAATGAATACATGAGAAAGTGTTCTAAATCACTGGCAATCAGAGAAATGCAAATCAAAACTACCTTAAGATTTTACCTCACTCCAGTCAGACTGGCAAAGATGAAGAATGCAAATAATAACAAATGCTGGAGGAGTTGTGGGGAGATAGGAACACTAGCCACACTGTTGGTGGAATTTCAAACTGGTGCGGCCACTCTGGAAAGCAGTATGGAGACTCCTTAAAAAAATAGGGTTGGATCCACCATGTGACCCAGCTATCCCTCTTCTGAATATTTTCCCAGAGGAGTTAGAATCAGCACATTATAGTGACACAGCAAAATCCATGTTCATAGGAGCTCAATTTACAATAACTAAATTATGGAACCAACCCAGATTCCCCTTACTGGATGACTGGATGAATGGATCCAAAAGCTATATATATATATATATTTTCACTCAGCTATTAGAAACAAGGATATTGCATCCACCGAAGGAAAATGGATGGCAATGAAAGAAATCATGCTGAGTAAAGTTAGCCTAAACCAGAGAGTCAAGAACTGAATGTTTTCCCTCATTTGTGGTGGCTGGAGCTAAACCCAGGCTTGGGCGAAAGGTAGATAAACTCATGGATTAGAACCATAGAACAAAAATGCAATATGTTAATATTTATGAGATACAGTTGCAAGATACTGCATAAGATATTTGAATAAGCTATACTGCATGCCTTTATAAAAATGCAAATATTTAATCCTATTGTCAAATATATTGAAGGAATGATAGAAAGGGAGGAGATGGGGAAACATTGGAACTGAGATAAAGCAAGGTACTTCCAAGAATTTATAAGTATGTCACTGTATATACTATAGTTTTGTATATAAAAATGTTCTTCATAGGTATAAGAATTATGATTCTGTACTTGGGTTTTTAAGAAAAATATAGGACCCAGAAGAGAGGCAAGGGATCGGGGGATGGGAGAAGGGAGATAGAGGGGTGCGGTGGAGGTGGATATTGACTAAATTGTATTGCTGTATTGTGTGCATCTAGGAATATATAATAATAAATACCACCATTATCTATAACTATAATGCTCAAATAAAAAATAAAAATAAAAAAGAAAGGAAATTCTACCATGATGGTTGTGCTGCCTGAACAGGTTAGCATTTTATCACTCATAAAACAGTGTGTAGGCTACCTGAGCAAGAGCTATATGTGAGAATGGGTTTGGTCTGATGAAGGAGGATCAGAAATACCACCAACCACAATAGCTCAATGCATGAGAACCAGAGTAGAACAAAGCTGAGCACAAATCACCACATCATATTTATTGATTTTGAACAGGAAGTAAACAGCTACTGTTGTTTCTTGGCCAGAATTATCAAAGTGACTGAGGTTCCCCTAAGAGCTTCGGAAATATTTCCTGGCATCTGCTTCTTACTGTCAAAGTATTCAGGAGTTTTAGGTCCCTTTTACTCCTGCTTTCTCTGTCAAGGATGTAAGATAAATCTGGAAATGTAAAATCTTCAACAGAAAATTATAATAATTAAAATAAATGCAACTTTTATAGCAGCAAAAAATAAATACAGTTGTCTTTTTTATTATAAAACAAAGTGCATATGGTGGAAAGTGACTATAATATACGTGGATGTGTTAACAATAATTTTAAAGTGAACCCTCATGTAATTACCACTCCAATCAAGAAATACAACATTATACCTCCTCAGAGGCATGCTTCTCTGATCACAATCTCCTTCCTGCCTCATAGTAATTGCTATCCTAGCTCTTGTATTATACATTACCTTCCTTTTCTTTGTTACTATTTAATATATCCCTAAACAATGTCATATGTCTACTTCAAGCTTTTATATGAATGAAATCACGTGTACTTTGTACTTTGCTTTGTATGCTCAGCATTATGTTTGTGAGCCCAAAGTATTTCCTAGAAAAATGATATGAATGAAATCTGATTTAAATTAATCATCAATCTGTGTTTTAATAAGCTCTCCAGGTAGTTCTGGTGCATACTATTCCTGAATAGTATTCAATTGTGTGAATATACCACAATTTATTTATCTGTTCTACTATTGATGTACATATGCATTATTTCAAGTTTAAGGATTTCAAGTTGATGGATATTATTCTCTTTTTATCTTTTAATTAAGAACAGAAATTTAGGGCTGGAGCGGTGGCTCGGCAGTTACAGTGCTTGCCTGGCACATGTGAGGACCCAAGTTCAAACCCCAGCACCACATACACAACCAAGTGTCGGAACCATGAAAGTCACATGAAAAACTAAATAAAATTGATTCTTTCTCCCCCCTCTCTCACTCACCGCCCTCCTCTTTAAAAAAAAAACACAGAAATTTATTTTCTTGCAGTCCTAGAGGCTGGGAAGGCCAAGATCAAGGGCTCCACTATCTTTGTGAGGGCTGCTTACCTCCATGATGCTACATCCACAAGAAGGGAGGAACACTGTGTCCTACATGGCAGTAGGTGACAGCACAGTTGTGAACTCCTCCACCAAGCCATTTTATGAGTGCACATTTTATGAGTACATTCACAAGGGCCCCAGTCTCATGACTTTACCACCTCCCGAAGGCCACACTCTTAAATTTACATTTTACACTGGAAACTGTTTCAACATGAAGTTTGGAGGAGACAAAGCATTCAAACCATGGCATGAAATAAGGTTGGGAGAGCCACCAAGGGAAACAGAAGATGGAGGGAAGGACTGGCAGATGCACCCCAGACTGCTATGCAAGCAGAGAAAGTTGGGAGACTGTCCACAACAGACCTGCCCTGGTAGCCCGCTCTGCAGTCCCTGGCTAAGAGTAGTCCTTTAAGAAGCATGGCCTGGTACAAATACAACGAAAAGAAGTTCTCAGGAAGAAAGGGCCCACGTTTCCCCCAGGAAGCCAGGTGATTCCCACCACCCCAACCTGATATGTGTGTTGTCAAACCTTGACCTCTTTTCTCAGAATCTCCTTCGGATACTTGAGTCACGTTCAAGTTGTCTGGAGCACTCTGCATCCTGTCTGCCTTCATGACATACCCATGAACAAATGATATATCAGCTACATCTTTATGATGAAGGAGAGTGATTCCCTTGAGTGTGTCCTTTGGTGTAAGGTGAGATATGACTTCAAGTTGAAGCCCTACCCACACTCTGCACAAAAAGATACTTCTCAACTATGTGTGCTTTCAAGTGCTAATTGTAGGATAACACTGCTAAACCTTCACTCATGTTCCTGGCACCCATAAGGACTTTAACCTTAATGTGTACTCTCATGCACAATGTAGCTTGAATTACTAATATAGTGTTGCTCAGACTCTGCACAGAGTGTGTCCTCTGGTGTATCACAAGGTGTGATTTCCAGATAAATTGTTGCCCACATTCATCACAGTCAAAGGGCTCCCTACAGTGTCTGGTGTCTCTGGTGTCTAAGATTAGCCTTCAAACTAAAACTCTGCTCACACTGCCTGCACATAAAAGGCTTCTCACCTGAGCGTGCCGTGCCCTCTGATAGAACAATAAGGTTCACTTTCAAATGAAGCCTTGTCCACACTCCTTATAAACATAAACCTCCTCCCATGAGTGTCCACTGGTGGAAGATGAGTGTACTTTTAGAGAGTCTCACCCAAATTCTTTGCACACAAAAATCTTGTCTGTGTCCTCTGGTGACTGAGGAGATCTGCCTTTAAGGTAAATCTTTGCTCACACTGCCTGCACACAAAGGGCTTCCTCTGATGTATGATAAGGTGTAATTTGTTGCTAAAGGCTACCTGCAGTCCTGACATACTGAGTGTGTACTCTTATGCAAGGTGAGATCTTACTTATTGGTGAAGGCTTACCCACACTCTTTGCATACAAAGGGCTTCTCCCCAGCATGTACCTTCGGGTACTTATTATAGTATGATTTATTCCTAAACCTTTGTCCATACTCCTAGCATCTCATAAGGCTTCTCTCCTCAGTATGTTCTCTCATGCACAATGAGGTCTGAACTACTGGTTCAGGCTTTCCCACAATCCTTGCACACCAAACCTTTTCCCTGAGTGTGTCATCTGGTGTTCAGCAAGGTGTGTCTTATTGCCAAAGCCTCACTCACACTCTGTGCACACATGGGGGTCTTCTGTGTCTCCTATGGTGCAAAGATAATGCTAACTTGTGGCTAACACCCTATGGACACTCCCTGCAAATAAAACATTTCTGGCTAGAATGTGCTTTCATGTGTGAGAGTAGCTTTGTCTTCAGGCTGAAGTCTTTTCCAGCCTCCATATACTCCCCTTCTCCCCATCTTGAATTTTCTATTCCTTTTAATACTTTCCCATTTCCATAGAATTTTCCCTTTGGACTTGCCTGGGCTCTACTTCTATCACAATGTTCTTTTTTCTGCAGTTTATTGGTTGTCTAGGTGGTGGGAGGGGTTGGAAAATGCCCTTGAAGTCTGTCTCTCCCTTCTAAAAAGCACATAGAGCCTTCTTTCTCTTGCCCTTGGCTGTTCCACTCTGGAAGTTTTTGAAGTTTTGATCAGGAAATTGATGTCGCTGTTGCATTGGATCCACCAGGCCTGGACCCCTGGATTACAAGTCACTCTAGAACATACGAACCTGGAGACTTCTGAGCAAAATGACTGTATAGCACGTGTTGCTGTGAAGTGCTTAGTTTCACTAAATTGAGGAACTCCTAGATAGAACAGGCTGCTGTAGTTCTCCAGGTCATCTCCCTGTACAGGATCCAGCAGCCCCCACTTCCTCTGAGTGAAATCCATAGTTATATCCCCAAAGACCACAAAATCCTCTCTCTGAGCAATCTGGGGTCCCACCACCCTTTTCCTACCCTCTATGTAGAAAAGAAACCTGCACATGGCTGATGATTCTAGAGATTAGGAAGTCCAAGACTTCACATCTGGTTGGCTGCTGGTGAGGACCTTTGTGCCATGTCATGAGGGCAAATGATGCAAACACACAGTGAAATCAGTTACTGAAAATATTTAGCACTGCCCTGTACCTAGCACAAAGATCCTCTTCAGAGGGACCCAGGATTACAGGACCCAGACTACTCAGAGATGTTTCTCCTCCCTTCTAATATTCTTGTAGAAGGCTTTTGGTAAATAAGAGTCTCTCTGATATATACCTAGCAGTAAAATAAGTGTCTCATAGTATATGTTCCCTCAACATTACATGACAACACCTGTTTTCAGAGTCAGTTCACCAAATCACAATACCACTATTACCTGAAAGTTTCCTTTACTCCAATCCTTGCCAACACTTAGTATTTTTCAGACATTTTAAGAGTTGCCAATCTGGAGAATTAAGCATTTTTATGTTTTCCAGTTTGGAATAAAAAAAATACATATTAGGGAATAGAACTATAGACATGAAATCATAATTTCACAAATACAGTCATATGTGGCTTAATAAAAGATATCAAGGATACATTCTGAGAAATGAGATGTGATTTTGTCACTGTGTGAGTATCACAGAATATATTTATACAAACTAAGATGGTTACAACATTACTAGGGGTTTTGATCGTAAGAGACTAAACGTTGTGCAGCACATGGAGTGGATCTGATGCAGGAAAGAATTTGATATAATGGAGAAACTGAAAAAATGTAGTATGACCTGAGTGTGGAGAGCATGATGTAATGTAGTGCAAGATATTAAGGATTAAGGCACAGACAAATCAAAGATCCTGTAGATGTGCTAAAGGGTTTAAATTTTATTCCAAGTAAAATTGAAAAAACAATAAAGGGTGGAGGAACTGGAGCAGTAGCTAGACTGTTGTGGCATTTGCCTTGCATGCATGAGTATGCAAGTTCGAACTCCAGCACCACGTATACAATAAAGTGTCAGAGGAATGAAAGTCACATATAAAAATTGCTTCTCTCTTTCTCTCTCACTCTTTCTCCACTTTATGTTAAAAAAATCAATGAAGTGTTTAAGCAAGAAATTTATATAATGATATTTATATATTTATTTTTATTTAAAATATTTCAGACACTGTTGTGGTTTAGATATGTGATATTCCCCAAAACCTCATGTGTGAGATAATGAAAGAAAGATTAGAGATTATATGACTGGCTTATGCAAATATTAACCTAATCAGTGCTTTAATTCCCTGATAGGGATTATCTGGGTGGTAATTGCAGGTAAATAGGGTATGGCTAGAGGAGTTGGGTCCCCAGGGGCATGTCTTTGGGGTCTGTCTCTTTCTCTCTCTGCTTCTTGGTCGCCAAGTCCTCCTGACCTGCTTTCCTCTATCACATTCTTCCCCATGATGTTCTGCCTCACCTCAGGCCCCCAGTAGTGGAGCCTGCTATATATGAACTAGGATATCTGAATCTGTAAATCCCTAAATAAACTTTATCTCCACAAAATTGTTCTTACCAGGCCTTTTGGTCAAAGTAGCAAAAACAGCTAAATAAAACAGATACACATCCATCTCTGCTATAAGGGGGTTACTCCATGCTTCAGACCAACGCTCCTAATGAAAAGAACTAAAATAAAAAATCTAGATAAAACATATATAGCACAGGTATCTTTGCACATATATAATTGTTGAAACAACTAGGACTTTAGGTACAAAATGCTAGAGAAAAAAGGTGTGCAAAAATTTTATAGTCACTCTGTTCCTTGAGTCATTTGTCAAACTTGGTAAGAGGCAAGAAACTGATAATCAAGGCAAAGAACCTCAACAAAAGGTTGTTATTAAGAGGCAGGAAAACTAAAAGAGTTTTTGTCAATGTCTTTGGACTAGAAAGACAAAAATTAGAGACCTGAGAGACCAAGATCCCAGTGAAAAGAGTGGAGCAAAAAATTAAGCCCCACACTTTTCTTGGAACCCCTGAAGACAATTGCTGAATTCTAAATCTCTGCAGAGAAGGCTAGCAAGCCATGAAAAAGGCTCCCAAAGAGTTCACAGGGGGAGTTTCACATTTCTGAAGAGAGAAAATGAGAGCTATGAACGAGTCAGCAGAAGTTATTGAGAACATCCCAAGCTCAGCTGAAATCCCAAGAAAGCTACATCCTAGAGAGGGGCATCTCCCAGTGGTAGAACTTTATCAAAACTAAAACATAGCTTAAGTCAGCCCAGTCCACAACTGGATTAAGATGATCAGTCCCCAATATGCAGGTCCAGCAGCCATTTTCTCTGGAGGAAGATGACATCATCAATTTTTCATACAAGAGACCCGTGGCAGAGCTGAATGAAAAATCTCTCTGAGAATACAGGACACCAATCGTAGGAAAAGGGCCTTACTGTGAGGTGGGTGGACAGCAAAATTTCTCCCCAAACTCTTAACTATCCAAGAAAGGAAGTTTAGTGACATGGAGCCATGGACAAGCTGAAAGTACAGGAAATCCCAAATAATAACTTTCCAGCACCAACTATCAAGCCAGCAGCAGGCTGGGAATTTGCCCCAGTGAGGAGGAAGCTGCACACACTGAAATAAACTCAGAAACAGAAGTGAGCCCTCAACAGATCCTAGGCTCAGGACTCCAGTGCCCCAGGGCTGCAGTAGTGGCAGGAAACCAGGGACTGCTTTAATACACACAAAACAGAGTCCCCTGAATCTGATCGCATGAAGCAGGGCAGCACCACCATTTTGAAACCTCCCAGAGGGCAGTACAGGAAACCACTTTGTGAACAGTGAACCCAAAACCACCAGATACAGAGGTGAATAGGGAGTGCATTCTGGAGTAGCAGCCCCCAGTGTTTTGACTGTCTGCCCTGGGGACTGTGTGGGCCTGGTGGACCCTCCCTACTAGTCTGGGCAACTCCCATTTAAAGGCTTTCTGCGTACCCTGTTACATGTTCAATCTGTGGGTGGAGTCAGTGACCAGGATTCTGCTCAATAGGGCAGCTATTTTCTCTGGAGGAAGATAACATCATCATTTTTTCATACAAGAGACCCATGGCAGAGCTGAATGAAAGATCTCTCCAAGAATACAGGACACCAATGGTAGGAGAAGTGCCTTACTGTTTAGACAGCCTGGGGGAATTTGGCCTGCATGTCCAACAGATACTGCCTGAAACTCTCAGGTGGGGCAGAGGCTAGTTTCAGCCTCAGGGACCTATGAACAGAAGAGGTAACATGAATCCAGTGCTTTCCTCTACTTTCAGACCCTGAATTCTGTAACCAGAAGCAGTCCCATAGGTCTTGGGTACACCAAGTCGGACTGGGCTCCCACGCCCCCTAATGGTTGCATTTGAGAGCTCCACAAATACTGGTCTAGTTAGGCTGGTGTCTCATTCACACATGCCTTCCTTTGCTGGGGTTGTCACTGCCCCATACATCATCTCTTGAGGCAAGTGGGGACCACAAGACACCCGAGAGTGGGGCTATAATGGTTCCCAAGTAAGCTCAGAAAACTACCAGGTCTGCTGGGAATCTCACTGTCAGCTGAGATTACCAAAATTCATTCACACCAACAAACTCTACTGGGAAGTAACTCCACCTAGAAGTCAGTTTTGAATGCATACCACCATGGTACATTTTGATCTCATTAGTAATAATTCAGAACCTTCCCAACTCCTTTTTGCTTTTTTTTTTGTTTTGTTTTTTGTTTGTAGCTGTTGTTATTCTTGGAATTAGTGCTCCTTAGTGTATGTATTTTTTGTTTGTTTGTTTGTGTGGTTGGTTGATTATTTTAATGTCGCTGTGCTTTGTTGTATTTGTCTGTTGTGTCCATATTGCTGGGGTTCAACCAGTGGTGATCTGAAATATTGCAAACTAGTCCTCAGTCTCTTTGGGCTGAAAAGACCCCCAGTCCTTACTATCCTCTTTTTCCCTTTATTCTTTCAATTACTAAACTGTATTCTGATGTCTCTCATCCTCCCTCAAAGTCAATATCCTACTGTCATCCCATTTCTATCTTTTCCTTAATTCTAGAAGAATAACCTACATCATCTCTACTACTTTGTAGCTCTATATCCTAATTCACAAGTTTGACACTTAATTCCTGCCTCATTTCTTTGCTCTCTAGACTTTTTTTCCCCTCACCTACAGGGGTCCTGGTAGACTGAAGTGAATGCCATACTTGAAAACAGATGTTTCCTTGCTTAGTATGAGAGCTATCAAGGAAGAAAACTGCTAATCCAATTGCTCCTATAGGTGATAATCAACACTGTCACAGGTATAGTTGACACTGTCTGTAGTATGCATTGGCTGCACTTATTGACTTCTACCCCCTATCCCCAGAGGTACTGGAAAACCTAAAGGTCCACAATACATCACAGATTGGGGTGCCAGCCATTGAACTGTGCTATCCAAATTGTACTCCAGCCCAACTAAGCAAAGACATAAAAAGCTCCAAAACCATCAACAAAGCCCCCAAGAGAATTATTCAGTGTCAGGCCTCAAGTCATAATCCCTGTAGGTGAAAGTGAGGAAAAAGGGAAACAATCATCCACCTCAACCCCACACCTCCAAGGTGTCCATGGTCAGGGTTTTAGATGAAAACCTAGAAAAAGGCATCAATAATATGATTAGTAATTCAATCAAAGAATTAAAAGAAGATTTAAGGAAAGAGATAAGAGGACAATTTCAGGAGATGAGAAACCACATAAAGAGCTAGAAATTCTGAAAATAGATGTAGCAAGACTCTGACAATTGAAAAATACTGTCAACCAAATCAAAAGCTCATTGGAAGATACTAATACCAGAGTGAACTCAGTAGAAAATTGAACCTCATCTCTCAAAGAATAAACATCAGACAACAAAGACAGGCTGAACCACGTTGAGTTCAAGGAGGACAGACAAGAAAAGAAGCATAGTGAGCATGATTGGAACTTCCAAGGAGCATTTGATGGATGAGAAGAAATAATATGAGAGTAATTTGGATTGAAGAAAATACCAAACAACAAACAAGAGGCATTAAGAACCTTCTAAGTGAAACTGCTAAGGAGAATTTTCCCCATATTAGAATTGATCCAGAAAATCAAATTCAAGATGCCTATAGGACTCCAAACAGACCTAGCCAAATGAGAAACTCAATGACACACATCATTTATAAAAGGGATAACAGAGAAATCAAGGAAAGAATTCTAAAAGCAGCAAGGGAAAATACCAAATCACATTCAGAGGTAGACCAATTAGGATTACTATGGATATCTTGGTTCCAACAATAAAGGCCAGGAGAGCATGGAATGATATTTTTCAAATCTTGAAGGAAAACAATTTTTAGCCAAAGATACTATATCCTGCAAAACTTGGCTTTAAATGTGATGGGGAAATTAAATACTGCAATGATAAATTCAAGCTAGCAAAGTACATGAACACAAAGTCTGCACTACAAAAAATTCTCAAGGACATACTTCATTCAGAGAAACATGCAAACAACTTCCAAAACCCTTAAACAGAAGAAAGTCAATAATCACTAAAATATATCCAAGATGATGCAAAACAGCAATAGTCACAAGGTCAGGGACCAAGATTCCCATATGTATTCTAACTCTGAACATGAATGGACTCAATGCCCCAATCAAAAGATAGAGATTAACTTACTGGATCAAAAAACAAAATACAACAATGTGCTGCCTACAGGAGACACAACTCACAATCAAAAATAGATACAGACTGAAGGTGAAATATTGGCAAAAATGTCTACAAGACTTGTGGCCTGAGAAAGCAAGCTGGTATTGCGATCCTTATATCCGATAAAGTTAATTTTGACCTAAAACTAGTCAGAAAGGACAAAGAAGGTCACTATATCATAGTGAAAGGAACAATTCATCAAGAAGACATAACAAAAGTTAACATTTACACCCCCAATTACAACCCTCCCCAAAATATGGAAAAAGTATTCAAGGACACTAAACTTCTCATCAATCTCAATACAATAATACTGGGGGACTTTAATACACCATTATCAACAATAGACATATCACCCAAACAAAAAATCAACAAAGATACCTCTAACATAAATAACGCTATAAATAAACTGGAATTAACAGACATTTACAGAATATTCTATCCCAAATCGGCTAAGTTTACCTTCTTCTCAGCAGTTCATGGATCCTTTTCCAAAATAGACCACATCCTAGTCTACAAAACTTACCTTAACAAATGTAAAAAAGCTGATATAGTCCAGGTATCCTGTCAAACCACAATGGTATCATCTTAGCAATTAACAGCAAGAAAAATATCAAAAACTACTCAAATAGTTGGAAATTGAATAATACACTCTTAAATGAAGAATGGATAAAAGAAAAAATGAGAACAGAAATCAAGAAATTCTTGGAAACGAATGAGAATAATGAAACAATGTATTGAAATCTCTAGGATAGTATGAAAGCATTCTTAAGAGGTAAATTTACAGCACTGAGTACCTTCATCAAAAATCAGGAAAGAGCCCAAGTAAATAGATAAGCTCCATTTCAAATCCCTACAAAATGAGGAACAATCCAATCCCAAATCTAATAGAAGACAGGAAATAACTAATATCAAAGCTGAAATCAATGAAATTGAAAAAAAACAATACAAATTATCAACAAAATAAAGAGTTGGTTCTTTGAAAACATAAATAAGATCAACACACCCTTGCCAACTTTACCGAAAGGAAGATTGAAGTGATGCAAATCAACAAAATCTAAGAAAAAAACAGAGATATCACCACTGACTCAACCAAAATCCAGAAGATTGTCAAAACTTATTTTGAAAAAAATTATACTCTGCCAAGTTTGATAATCTAGAAGAAATGGACAAATATCTGGCCACATATGACATTCCCAAATTAACACAGGAGGACACTGAAATTCTAAACCAACCAATGTCAAGTAGCAAAATCAAAACAGCAAAGGCCTTCCAAAAAAGATAAACCCAAGACTTGATGGATTCATGGCAGAATTCTACCAGACCTTTACAGAAGAATTAACACTGCTCCTCTACAAGCTTTTCCATGAAATTGAAAGGGTTGGAGCCCTCCACAACATGTTTTATTAAGCAAAAATGACCCTTATACCAAAACCCAACAAAGACATATCAGGAAAAGAAAAATACAGACTAATTTCCCTGATGAACATAGACACAAAAGTCTTTAATAAAATTCTAGCTGTCTGGATCCAAAAAAACATCAAAAAGAAAATATATCATAATAAGTGGATTTCATTCCAGGAAAGAAGGGCTGGTTCAACATATCATAAATTATATAATTCACCACTTAAACAGAATTAAAAATAAAAATCATATAATCATCTCAATTGATGAAGAAAAGGTCTTTGATAAAATTCAGCACCCATTTGTGTCAAAACTCTAGAGAAGACAAGAATCAAAGGAAGATACTTTAATTTCATAAGAGCCATTTACGACAGACACATAGCCAACATTATGCTTAATGGAGAAACACTGAAAGCATTTCCACCAAATTCAGGAACCAGACAAGGATGTCCACTTTCACCATTTTTATTCAATGCGGTCCTTGAAACCCTAGCCAGAGCTATCAGACAAGAGAAGGAAATCAAACAAATTTGAATACGAGAAGAAAAAGTCTAGATGTCTCTATTTGCTGATGACATGATCCTATAGCTAGAAGACCCAATAAACTCGACCAGAAGACTTCCAGAGCTTATAAACAATTTCAGCAGGGTGACTGGCTATAAAATCAACACTTATAAATCATTAGCTTTCCTATATACTCCAGAAACAAGTCCAATGAAGAAGAAATCAGGAAGTCTCTCCCATTCACAATCTCCTCAAAAAAATGCAATAATTGGGCATCAATCTAACAAATGATATAAAGAACCTCTACAACAAAAACTACCAAACATTAAAAGAAGAAATTGCAGAAGACCTAAGAGGATGGAAAATCATTTAATGTTCTTGGTTATGCAGAATCAATATAATCAAAATGGCCATTCTGCTGAATGCCCTACTCAAGTTTAATATAATACCCATCAGATACCAATGTCATTTTTCACGAATATAAAAAAAAGCAATTCTGAAATAGAATAGCCAAAACATTACTAAGTAAGAAAGAGGAAGCAGAAGGTGTCACAATTCCTAACCTGAAATTATACTATAGGGCTATAATAACAGAAACATGGTACTGGTATCAAAACAGACATGTAGACCAATGGAACAGACTAGAAGATACTGAGACAAACTCTCAAATATTTAACCATCTGATATTAAATAAAGAAGGCAAAAGCATAGTATGAAAGAAGGACAGCCTGTTCAACACATGGTGCTGGAAAAACTGGACAGCCATATGTAGACAACTGAAATTGGATCCTTATCTCTCACCCTGCATAAGAATCAAATCAAAATGGTTTAAGGATCAATTACACAATTGCTTGAGGAAAAAAAATAGAAGCAACACTACACAACATAGTTGTCAGCACCACCTTCCTTAATAAGACACCCACAGCACAAGAATTAAAACCAAGAATAAATACATGGGATGTCATTAAACTAAAAAGTTTCTGTACAACTAAATAATTTGTCAAGAGTATAAAAAGAGAACCTACAGAATGGGAGAAAATCTTTGCCTGCTACACCTCGGACAGAGGGCTAATATCCAGAATATACAAAGAACTCAAAAAACTTAACACCAAAGCCACGAATAATCAAATCAATAAATGGGCTAGGGAGTTAAATAGAAATTTCTTAATGAAGGAAGTCCAAAACCCCATAAATATATGAGTAAATGCTCTACATCACCAGCAAGAAGAGAAATGCAAATCAAAACTTCATTGAGATTCCACCTCACTCCTATCAGAGTGCAAAATGAAGAATACGAACAATGTCAGATCCTGGAGGGGTTAGGGGAAGAGAGGAATACTTTCTCACTGTTGGTGGGACTGTAAGCTTGTACAGCCACCCTGGAAAGCAGTGTGGAGACTCTTCAAAAAACTATAGGGCTGGAACCATCTTATGACCCAGCTATCCCACTCCTGGGTATTTTCCCAAAAGAGCTAGGATCAGCATATTACAGAGATACAGCTTCATCAATGTTTATAGCAACTCAATTTACTATAGCTAAACTGTGGATCTAACCCAGATGCCCCTCACTGAACGAGAGGATTCAAAAACTGTGGTACATATATACAATGGAATTCTACTCTGCTATTAGAGAAAATGATATCATGGCATTTGCAGCCAAATGGATAGAGACTGAAAAAATTATGCTAAGTGAACTAGTCCAAACTCAAAGACTCAAGGGTTGATTGTTTTATCTCATGTGGAAGCTAGAATACAATCAGAAACAGACTGAAAGTTGGCTAAGCTAATAATAACCTCAACATGGGTTAAACTTTTACATGAACAGGGGGAACCTTGCCTATGATGCTGGTGGGTGAAGGGAGCAGGGCAGAGTGGGTGGGAATAAGAAGGATATCAAGGCAGCTGGAGGGAGGGAGTAGGGGGTGTTATCAACCCAGTAGGGAACCTTCGACTTCCATGAGAAGCCCAACTAACATGGGGGTAAAGTAGGGGAAACATGGGATGAGGGGGAACCCAAAGGTGGAGATCATGAACTGGCACCAGCCTTGGCTTGCTCTGTCATATCATGCATGTGTTTGTTCATGAATGTGTGGCAACAATTCCCTCCTATATGTATAATTATGTTGAATGAATTAAAAAAATGTTTTCATACAAAGTAATTTTCGAATAAATAATCAAAATGTACTTACCAGGCATGCCAAAACAAAAACTCAGAGTAAAAGAAAACAGATCACACAGAGAAACTATAAGTGATTCAGATATTGAACTTAGTAAACAAAGAATCTAACTAACCATAATTAATATATTAAAAATATATAACGGAGAAATTACATGAAAAGAAAGGAAATTTTACCAGAAAATGATATGTAATAAAAACTAATCAAATAGTATTTCTAGAACTATAAAATACAATTACTGAAATTAAGAAATGAATGAGTTTGAACAACAGATTCAATGTGGTAGAAGAAATGATTAATAAATTAGAAAGTAGATTTAAAATTCTTTTGAACTGAAGCACAGAGATACAAGCAAACAAAATACAGAAAGAATTATAAGAAGTGTGAAACATAAAAAGGTATAAAATATGTATATTTGAAGACAAAAAAAAGACAGAAAGAATGGACCAGTGTCTAAAGTGATAAGAACAAACTGATTAAATATTATCAATTCATAAATACAAAAGTCACTAAAAACCCCAAGCAGGGTTAATAGTAAATTTAAAAAATAATCAATACTTTCAGACCTAGGGTCATCACAGTAAACTGATAAAAACTAAACACAAAGAGAAACTCCTCAAAGCAATCCAATGCAAAAAGACAAGTTGCTTTCAAAAGAGTAATAATAATGTTGGGCTATGGCTGATATTTCAACAAAAATTATGGCTATCTGAAGACAATGGAACAATATTTTACAGTACTGAGGGGAAACTGCAAACAGAATTCCATGCTCTACAAAAATATTTTTAAATGAAACTAAAATCAAAGCATCTTCAGAAAAGTAAAAACAGAGGATTTGTTACCAGCAAATTGTCACTTAAAAAATTCTAATGGAAGTCTAATTGTACAGAAGAAAATGATCCCAGGTGAAAGGATGGTAATAAAGAAAATTAAAAGTAGTGGGGAAAGTACATATCTTGGTAAACATTAATGAACATGTATTGCTTTAAACAACAATAAAAATTATATCTAATGGATTTTTTAGATCTGTGGCCATAATTGCTGGACAGTAATAACACAAAAAGTGTAAAGGAGTAGACAATTAAAATTCTCCATGGTACCTTATCACTCAGCTTTGAATTTGCCTAAAAGAAATTACAGCATATCCAAAAAATAACTTGTACAGGAAAACATGTTCAGAGCAGCAGTATAAATAATAACCAGAAAGGAGAAACTCAAATTTTCAACTACATGTTAATGAATAAACAAATTATAGCATATTTATACATTGGAATACTACTCAGCAGTAAAATGCATGAACCACTGACAGGGTAAAAACTATTGGTGAATCTCACAGTCAATATGTTGAGCAAAACAAGCCAGGTTCAAAAAGTACATATTATACAACTTCACTTATATGAAGTTTTGGCCAAACAAAGCTGAATTATGACCCGAAAAGTCAGGATAATGATTATCGTTGGGGATGCTAGAAATTAGGAAGAAGGTAATTGTGGGAAGTAGGCTTTGTTTTGTTTCTTGATGTGATGTATTCACAAGGATGTGCTCATGTTGTAGAAATTCATCAACTCCACACTTAGGATTGTACATTTTTCTCTACACATTTCAAAATAAAGTGAAATGTGTATTTTAGACATACAAAAAACATACAAAGAACAAAACTGTATCTACCATCAAGATTTTAAAAAAGTCAAACATGGTGGTGCATGCCTATAACCCCAGCAGCTTGAGAGGCTGAGGCAGAAGGACTACAAGTTCAAAGCCAGCCTCAGCAACTTAGCAAGGCCCTGTTACAAAAAAAAGAAAAAAGGAAAAAAAGTATTATCAATACAGTTTACATGTGTTCTGCTCATTGATTACACCTTTACCTATCCCACCAGACAACCATCCTCCTAAATTTGATGTCCATCAAATTCCACATTGTTTTATACTTTTATTCCTTATCTGAGGTTCCCTAAACAAAAATATAGAACTATTTCTACATGTTTTAATACTATATACAAAAGATAATTTAATTCCTATTTGGGGGAGGGGATAAAGACACTGGCAATTGAACCCAGAGGCACTTATCATTGAGCCACATCACCAGCCCTTTTAATTTTTTTATTTTGAGACAGGGTCTTACTAAGTTGCATAGAACCTCACTAAATTGCTGAGATTGACCTTGTGATCCTACTGCTTCAGCCTCCCAAGATGCTGGCATTACAGGCGTGCTCCACCACACCTGGCTTGATTTCTCTTCTTAAAAGATCATTCTAGGAGAAGCACAAGAAAATTTTCCAGGATGACAAAAATATTCTGTACCTTGATTGCAGTATTAGTTATATGGACTGAATTGGATATTTAAGATCTATCCATTTTGTTATATCTAAACTGTATCTCACTTAAAATTTTGAAAAGAATGGAGCATTCTATCTTCTTCATAGGGAACACAGGGAACGGGTTGGGGACAGACATAAGTGGAACTAGGAAGACCAGTCCAAACATCGCAGTAGATAGAGCGAACATCAAGCTCATCTATCTGAAAGGTATGGAAGGAAAGACATGTTGTGGACACAGTTCTTTGAGAAGCTTAAACCATGAAGTTGAGCAGTGCCTGGAGAAAGAAGTAAGACCAAAGAAGGGGTTCTTAAAGACAAAAGCCTGTGTTGACTTAGTAGAAAAGCTAAAGACAGACCAGAAATGAGTGATCAACCCAGAAACAAAGCCCTTGAGAAGGAGAGGGGATGCAATATAAAGTTCGGGTGATTTGGTCTTTGCTAGGACACAAAGTCTTCTTGCTCTTTAACTGAAAGGAAACAAAAAGAAGGCAACAGACACAGGGAAGATTGTTTATTGGTGGTGGAAAGATAAGAGAGTTCTCACCCAATGGTTGCTACTTTTATTCATTATTTAGAAAGGGTCAGGGTGGGAGTTTTGAAGCCTATGAAGAACAGTCTGGCCTTGCATTGGAAATAAAACTGGAAAAGCATCCCAGTATGGTGTGGTCTCCTAATGGACACCTAATTTTAGCCAAAAGGTCAATTCTCCTGGTCTAACATGACACCCAAAAAAAAATCAGGTTTCACTGTGGCCACACTAAATGCCCAACAGGTATCCAAATTCTCACAATACATTCATATAAGCTCAAAAGCAATGATATGTCATTCATCTCCGTATTGTACAAAGTACAGTACCTATATTAGATATTTAAGAGGGAATGAATAAAGATTAAATTTTTTCATATTTTTGTTGCACACTTTATATCATCTGGCATACATGAGAACTAAAGAAAGCATTCTTTTCAAACATAATTCACTTTAGATGTAAAATGCATTTTCCTTTTCCTCAGATTTAATATTGTGTGTTCTTAGAAGAAAATCAATTTGCTTCTTCCAATTTTATCAAGTCTTCATTTTATCTAAAGAAATGATATACTAATCCTCTAAAATTATTTTTAGGCAAAATTCACCAACAGGGCAATTCTCCTGGGGGAAAAAAAAAAGAGAGTTTCTCTATGCCTATATTACCATAATTTTCAACAATCATAAGGGTATAGATAATGAAGAAATTAGAAGCATTTGCCAAGAATTAATCTCCTCTCTGTATTCATGACATTCCTGCTGGTGCTAAACCACACATGCACTGTCTTTAGCTCATGTTCAGGAATCACAGTGTGATCTCAGCCGAACCTGAATGCACCCGGACCAACAGAAGCACTGGCTGTGTTATGAAGCTAGTTAGCACAATGTGCTATTTGTCTATCATTTTTCAATTATGAAATGAAAAAGGGTTACAAATGCATTACTTGCAGCATAAATTGTTATTTGTTTTATTACACTAATGTCCATTTACAAGGGCTTCATTCAAGGAAGAAGCACTGTTTTGGCTGTCTGAATAGTCAGATTTCTGCACCTACAATTCATATATATACTTATTATATATATTGACTGCACTCTCCTAATTTCTCTTGCCACAGCCAGACTGTAAATGCATGTTTCTGTCATTCTTAACCATAGTAATTCATAACTTTGGCTGCCAAGTTTGGTGCCAATATTCTCACATATCCGGTTCCTGCTCCACTCTTAAATAGTTCCTTGTTTGCTGTCAGAAGCTTCTGCCATGATATCAGGATCAAATTTCTAAAAATCTAAACCACTAAGTGCAACTACAATGTCTTTCTTTCTTTATAATATCTCCTTTCCTGTCATTCTCTTTAATTACTAATTATAAACCCTGGTCAAGCAGCAGAATAGAATATGTCAAATATCCACAAAACACAAATAGCACTGATTTCAAGGAAGAAAGAAAATCTCAGTTACATGCTAGACCATCCTTTGAGGCACTGTCATTTTAAGTGTGGAGGCATCGATTATTTTTCCTATGTTGAAAGGTCTACATATTTAAAGATTCTGTAGGACCACTAAGAAAACAAGCAACTGTTTCTCTGCATCATTAAGCACAACAGGACACTATTCCTGGACTGGTTTCAAAACACCAGCAGAATTCTGAGTGTGACTCTTAAGGTTTAATATTTCAGTTTCAAATGAAACAGAGTTGTTCTGTGACCAAAGAGCATTGAGATCTTACTTCAAGCAGTCAACTGCATAATATTTCTAGGGCCAAAGATTAGCTCCGTTTCAAAATCCTGTAATTTTAAAGTCTGAAGAAACCCTGGGGCTCTCCTAGTCTAATAGGACACCCAAAGCAGCAATTTTTCCCCAGCATCTCTGACAGATGGTCAGCCTGTTTCAATGACTCCACTGGGGGAGTTCTCAAGAGAAGGTTCCCAGGGGAGATCATGAAAGCCGAGAACCAACCTTTCAGAAAAGGAATAAAGGTTCCAGTCAGTAAGCTTGCAGGAAACAGTGTTGCCATGCACTGAAACCAGACTTTTACAAGAACAGATTCAGAATTAGCAATCCTAAAAGTGCATCGTTTGAGACATGTAAATCCCCCCACACACGCACACACCCCATTCCTGGACCATCCAAAATCCTTCCATTGGCCCAGGTAGTAGGTCCTACAATCCAGAAGGAAGGTTGCTGGGGTTTGGGATTTTTTTCCCCCCCTGACTGATTTCTTAATGCAGAAATGTCTACCGCTCACAGAAAGGGTTTGTCAAGTCAGAAAGCATCAAATCCTTTCCTTCTGAAAACCAAGCCAAGGGACCCCCTGGCGGAGCTGCTAATGCTTAAAACACTCTAACTTTGGTCTTAAAATCCGTCACTAAAGTACATCAGTACATTTCGGGGTCTTCTTTTCAAGGTGTATATAGGCTACGCTGTCACTGAAGTTGTTCGGCTGGTGTAAGGTTGCTGCGTGTGGGGTTGTATTTTAAGCGCAGCCCTTCATCCGGTCTGGCTCGCTGCTCGCAGCTGAGCTGCCAGCACGTCCACAGCGGCACCCCGGGACGGGGCGGCCGGGCCCTTACCTGTCGATGCTGATCACGCACAGGGTCATGATCGAGGCCGTGCAGCACATGACGTCCATGGCGATGAAGACGTTGCAGAAGAAGTGGCCAAAGATCCACTTGCCCCCGATGAGGTCGGTGACGCTGACGAAGGGCATGACCGCCACGGCCACCGAGAGGTCGGCCAGCGCCAGGGACACGATCAGGTAGTTGGAGGGCTGGCGGAGCTTCTTGACGAAGCACACGGAGATCACCACCAGGCAGTTGCCCGCGATCGTCAGCAGCGTGATGAGCGTCAGGATGGAGCCGATCACAACTTTCTCAGCTCTGCCGTAGTTGATCTGCTCCCCGCAGCCCGAGACATTGTCCGGGGGTGCGTCCCAGGTGGGCGCGGGGCTGGCCGTCACCTCAGGGATGCCGCTCAGCAGGTGCGGTGTCCAGGAGCTCGCGACCCGGTCGGCGCCACCGTCGGGGCTCAGGTCCGGCAGCCCGCGCCCCACCTCCGGCAGGAGGAAGGAGCGGAGGTGCCCGTAGAGGTCCGGGCGGCCGCTGCTGTTAACGTCCATCATCTTGCCCCTGTGTGCCGCTGCCCATGGAGCCGGCGCCCCAGCCACGCGCTCCGGCTGCCGGCCCCGGGTTCACCTCACCGGTTCCGCTCCGCCCGGCCCAGCCATGGGGCCCACGCTGGCCGCTGGAGGGCGCCCGCTTCGGCCTCACGGCCCCGCACGTCCCAGGCCCCCAGCCGCTGCGGGAAACGCGGGGGCGCGGCCGTGCGAGGACTCCCCACCCGAGGCGCCGCAGCACCCGACGGACGCCCGGGACGCGCGGGCTTGCGGGCCGAACTCGGCTGGCCTCACCGCAGCCCGCAGCAGCAGCGCGGCTCGGCCGAGAGAGCCCGGCGGCGGCGACAGAAGTTGCCGAGTGCGCCCCGCCCCTCGCGCCCGCCGCCGCCGCTCCCCTGCGGCAGCCGCGCCGCGTCCCCGCCGCCGCCGCCGCCTGCGACCGCCACCGGCCCTCGCACTCCGGGACGGGCTTCCCAGGCTGCGCGGGACCGCCGCCTCTCCCGCGCCTCCCCACTGCGGGGGGCGGTGCTGCCCGCGCCTCCGGGCTCCCGAGCCGGCTGGCTCGGGGACCTCGCCTTGCGCAGCGGACTCACACCCCCTCCAGCAGACCTCAGCCTTCGCGCACTAGTAAATGACAGTTTGGTGGGGGCTTTTTTTTTTTTCCTTGTAGAGGACTAAGGGGGTCAGTGGACGCTGGGACTCTGCGAAGTGGAGAACCTTGCTGAGGATTTTTTTTTCTTAATTAAAAAATCTTTTTCCAGCACTACACCAAGCAACAAATAGATACGTCCGTTTCCCATTTTGACCACTTAAGGAAGAAAACGAAGATGGAAAAGGAGAAGCAGACAAATGGGGTGGGAGTAGGAGCTCAGAGGAAGAGGAAGAAAGAAAAGAAAAAAGGGGTTGCGGGGAGGGGGGCAGCAATGCCTTAAGGCCCTGGCATCAAGAGGAGCTGGGGGTTCCAAACTATGGCTTCCCTGGGTGTTAATCCTTTCTGATTAACCTTCCAGGCATCTAGAGACAGAGCTCAGCCCTCAAACTAGACCCTGGTTGCGTTTATATTCAGACTTAAAAGCCTACTAGATTGAAATGAGGGTTAATTTTCCTATGACATTTTGGCACTTGTACATAAGTGAAGAAATGACCAGTTATAATGTTCTGCAGAAGAAACCTGGAGGTGTATGTTGATTTAACGCCAAGTGCCTAAAATCTCCTTTGGTATTCAAACCCTGTCATAGTGTCTGATTTTTATTATTTGTGAGACTTGCTTCATTCCATTTTATTTAAAAGTTTTATTGGAAGCCAGCAGTGATTTCTTTAGTTTAAGACTGCAAAACTAATCAAATCTGTTTTCTTATCTAGTTAGGCCCTCGCGGACTATAAAGAAGAAGAAAAGGAACAAACACCTCAAAATGTATTGATCTGAGTACTGAATAATACACTCATTTATCAAGTGGGTAGTAGCCCAATTTTTCCAGATAAAGAAATAGTTGTTATAATAATCAACTGGTACGTGATAATTATAATTATGTTTCAACCCCAGGCTTATTTGATTATTAGCCCTATATTCTTACCTCTAGGCACTGAAGAAAATTTTTAAGAGGAAGAAGAACCCAATATACACAACTCTTTCACTACTTTCATCAATTAAAACTCAATCCTCTTCCAGGAATAAGCAAAATGATCCACTGGGTCAGAAGAAGAGTGGAAGATAATGTCTAGGCTACAAAGCAATATGATTTAATATTTAAGAAAATGAAGTTTCTTCAACCTTACTTGTAGTATTTAATCTCAAACCAAAGAAAAATAATCTGTATCTGGAGGGCATCTAGGAAACCAGTTGTCCAGCATTCTATATAGGAGAGGAAATAGAGGCAGGGAAAAGTTTAAATTTGAACAAGATCAGGTGTGTCTACGTTGAAATGTCTCGATTTTTGCTTTTGATGTTTAGAATTATTTTCAGGCCTCTTAAAAATATCTTTAAAGTGGTACATTTATTTCCCAAGAGTCTTTTAACTTTTTTTTAAAAGAGAGAGAGAGGAGAGAATCAATTTATTTAGTTTCCCATGCAGCCTTCATTGCTCGGACACTCCAGTGTGTATGCGGTGCTGAGGTTTGAACCCGCCTACTTGCACATGTTGGGCAAGCATCCTAACCGTGAGCCACTGCTCCAACCCCTCCTCTTAACTCTTTAACTCATTTTAACTCACTTTGGCTTTTCTCTTCTGTTTTTTCTTTGAGTTCCCTAATCAGTTCAGGGTATCATTTTCTATCTTTGCCCTTTTAAATAATGTTCCACATTAGTGAATTACATGAGGATTTTGAAAATTAATACTTTTATTTTTATTTGATTCTGTAGTCAATATAATTTTTTGTCTACACTCTTACCAGTGCTTACCTAGCCCACTTAAACGTCATAGCAGCTTCTGGTTCTTGCTTTTGTTTTGATTTAGTCTGTTCAGGCTGCTGTAACAAAAGGTCCATAGACTAGGTAGCTTAACAACAAACATTTATTTCTCATAGTTTTGGAGACAGAAGTCCAAGATTAAGGTAACAGCAATTTCAGTGTCTGGTGGGCACATGTCCTGACTCTTAGACAGTCTCACATAGCAGCAGGAGATGAGAGAGCTCTCTGGGGTCTCTTTTATATGGGTACTAATCCAAACCACAGGGCTCTACCCACAAGACTTGATCGCTTCCCAAAGACTCCACCTGATACCAGCATATGGACGTTAGGATCAACATATGAATTTTGAGAGGAAAAAAGAATATTCAGTCCATAATGACTTTTAAATTGTGTGACATATAAACACACCAAAAAGTCATGAAATAACTATTTTCAAAATTACTTTATCTTCCGTTGTCAATATAGCACTAGGTCCAAACTCCCCTTTGTATAAAACAGTCACCTCTATTCCATTACCCTAGTGATAGCCAAGTGCATTTCTTAAGAGTTGCTACGTTTTTAATTTATAAGCTGTCACAATGCATAAACATAGTTATTGAAAATCTTGGCTTCTACAGCATTACCTTGCTTATGTTGACTTTAAATTTCAACTACCATTGTATTATTCGGAAATCCTAACCGAACAATATGGAATTCTGTCTATTTGCTTCTAACATTCACCAACAAACAATTGTATCCTCATAAAAATGCTAAAATTCCATGTATACTTTTCCATGCTTTTCCCACAAAGGAAAACTAAAGATAGGGCTTCACAAAATATTCATAAAGTATCAAAACATTCATCTAAATGTGCTGATCCCTTTGCCCTTGTTTCCCGATGTTTTAAAATCCTTATCAGAGTGTTGCTCCCTCCCATTCTCCCCCTGCCTCTCTGCTCTTTTGCAGTTATGCTGGAGATAATATGTGAAGGCTTTCATCTAGATCAAATCATGTCTTCAGTTTTTATCCCTTTTATTTCTTTCATTAAAAAAATTACTGATTTAAAAAGTACCGATCCTCATCTAGATTCTCTTTGCCTGTAACAACATTCTCATAAAATTGTCAGTGAGGGCACCTGAGAATGTAGCTTTCTAATGTTTCCAACTGCAATCCTCTGCTCCCAAAACTGCTCTGGGGGAGTACAGAAGAGCAACAGAGTCCTACAACATGAATTAACATCTTTTTATAAGCCCTTCTTCCCTCTAGGTGCTCATATTGCTCATCTAAATGCATATACTTAATCATATCTCTGCAAACCCACACATGCCCATCCATGGAACATAAGCTTAGGCTAGTTTATTTTCCCATAAACCAGCACGCTCTGACAAATCTAGATTTACTTAAGGAGCTTAAGTAAAATAAAGTTTCCTAAGCCATAGGGTCCATTGGCAACTCTCTAGTCAGTCAGGCATGCAGATGCCCTTCCTGTCTGCTGGGGTTCAAATAACTTCCCACGCCCAGAGCAACTTGACTTCCTACAGGACTATTCTTTCACATCTCTAAATTGTTTCAGTCTCTCATTTTTATATCCCATTCCCTCCTCAACTAACCTAATCATCTGGGTGTCCTCTGACCACTGATACAAAAGACAAAAGACTAGAAAAGCAAGAATGCTGCCAGATGAAGTGGACCAGACTTGCAATTCCAGCTTCTCAGGAGACTGAGGCAGGAGAATCACAAGTTCAGGGCCAGGCTCAGCAAATTTAGGGAGACCCTGTCTCAAAATAAAAAACATGTGTGAGGCCCTAGGTTAGATCCCCAGTATCTCTCTCACACACACACAACATACTTAGATGAATATGGTACAGGTTCAGTATCCTTTATCCAAAATGCTTGGGACCAGAAGTGTTTCCTATTTCAATTTCAGATTTTTCCAGATTTTACTTTAGTTCCATTTATGTAGTAAGAAACTATTCTGCTTATTCTTTCAGTCATTTAATACATATATACCATATATATATTAATAGGCACTGTGCTAAGTGATGGTACCTCTTTGTAGTTCAGATTTTTCCAGATTTGGGGTTATTTGTATATACATAATGAAATATCTTGCAGATAGGATCCAAGTCTAAACATGAAATCTCTTTATTTCAAATGTACCTTGTGTGCACATAGCTCCAAAATAATTTCATAGAATATTTTCATATACCTGCCTTTTGACAGCTGTCACACAAGGTCAGTTGTATAATTTCTCAATGTGACATCATTTAGGCACTCAAAAAGTTTCAGATTTTGGAGTATTTCAAATTTCAAATATTCAAATTAGGGATGCTCAACCTGTGCTAAGATTATTGTATAAAATAATTCGAATATGTCCAAATACTACCTTGTGGTTACCAGTAGATCTACAGAGCAGTAGCATAGAACAGAACATGTTATATTAGAGACAGGGACTTAAATCTGTGGGCAGAGACATTTTCAAAGCCCTGTTTGGATAAAAGCAGTTGGTCTGAGACATGAAAATACTGTCCTATT
Organism: Aplodontia rufa; assembly: GCA_004027875.1. Taxonomy (NCBI): domain Eukaryota; kingdom Metazoa; phylum Chordata; class Mammalia; order Rodentia; family Aplodontiidae; genus Aplodontia; species Aplodontia rufa. The sequence continues at coordinate 57,941 of PVKS010001755.1, forward strand.
CTCTGTGACAATCCCCATCATCATAGCTAGTCTCATTTTTCCTAGACTCTTAAAGCTCCTTTTTTATATAGTTCTTATAGTACTTTTTTAAATTTTTTTTTTATTTTTGAACAACCAAACAAGTTTTTAACAAAATAATATAAAATGTGTATAGATTCTGGATATTACAATTACCCCCAGGAATGCCCCCCCAATTACCCTCCCTTATCCCGCCCTTCCCCTTCCCACTATATTTCTAAAAAAAGTATTAGGTTGTAAAACATTACATCTTATCTGGATTTAACACATGCTAATAGACCAACTTTCTCACTGTCCAGGGTCTAGTCCTCACCTCCACAGATGAGTGGAGACAATCGACCCTTAGTTCTCTGGGTTAAGCTGATTTTACTCAGCATGATCTCTTCCATAGCCATCCATTTACCTTCAAAGGCTGCAATATCATTGTTTCTAATTGCTGTGTAATATTCCATGATATAAATGTACCACAGTTTTTTGGATCCATTCATCCAGTGAGGGACATCGGGGTTGTTTCCATAGCCTAGCAATAGTAAATTGTGCTGCTATGAACATAGATATTTCTGTGTCACTGTAGTGTGCTGATTCTAAGTCCCCTGGAAAGATACCCAGGAGTGGAATAGCAGGGTCATATGGTGGACTCATCCCTAGTTTTTTGAGGATTCTCCACACTGCTTTCCAGAGGGGTTGTACCAGTCTGCAGCTCCACAAACAGTTGTTAGTGTGCCTATCTCTCCACAGCCCCTCCAGCATCAATTATTGTTTATTTCCTTCATCTTTGCCATTCTGACTGGCGTAAGGTGATATCTTAATGTGGTTTTCATTTGCATTTCTCTGATTACTAGAGATTTAGAGCACTTTCTCATGTATTTGATTTGTGCTATATATTTATATGATTGTCCTCCCTCCTGGACTGTGAACTATTAAAAGGCAGAAATATTTTCATATTCTTGCCACATGCTAAGTGTTTAACAAACATTTTTAATGAATTGAGTATATAATAATGCCTATAACCAAGAAACATTCATGTTTTAAAATATGCATCAGCCTGCATTATGAGTTTAGTTATAATTTAGATGTATGCATGTAATCATGCTGCTTTTGCTTGTATTGTCCCTTAAGCTGACTTTTAAAAAAGTACTTTATTTCCTTTCACTTAGAAAATGTTCATTCTCTTTACAAAATAAGTGCAACCTTTAAAATTTTTCCTCCAAATAAGATGAATACAAAATCAGAGAAAAGATACATCCAAGAGCCCTTACTGCCTTTATTAATTTTTGAATATTTTTTCTTACTAGGACTGTTTTAAATATAAGTGATACCTGCACACCCTCTAGTGGGGAAGCCACTTAGCAAGTTCCACAAAAAGAGCTTCCATGAAAAGCTTTTGTCAGGGAACAAATTGGACATTGTCAGAGTCCACAGTCCAAATGTGAGACTTCTAGTGAAAAGAAAGATGAAGTTTCTCAATTTAAAGAAAAAAAGAGGGGCTGGAGCAGTGGCTCGGCAGTTGTGGTGCTTGCCTGGCATGTGCAAGGATGCAGGTTCAAACCCCAGCACAACATACACAACGAAGTGTCAGAGTAACAAAAGCCACATGAAAAATTAAATAGAAGTTGATTCTTTCCCTCTCTCTTTCTCTCTCTCTCTCTCTCTCTCTCTCACTGTCCCTCTTCCTCTTTAAAAAAAGAAAAAGAAATAAAAGTATCAGTCATTCATTAGTTGAGTTACCATTAATTATTGAATGTCAAATGCAAACCAGGTATTGTTTTAGGAGTTCTTTTTTACAAGGATACATTAAATTCAGTGATTGGGGCAGAATCTAAAAGGATGTGTGGCATTTAAAGATTATAAAAATAGAATAAAGGCTTTCATTAAGAATTAGGATGCATCTTACTCTACATTTGCTAAAGCCTTTTAGCTTTGGGGGAATCCTTCTATACTCTTCAAAATAATATTTGAAATGAAAATTTCCAGACCTGGAGAGTAGCTCAATCCCCAGTTACACTTACATACACACACACACACACACACACACACACACACACAAAATAATCATCATATTTATGTCCTCAGTTCCAGGCAAAAACTATATCTGAAGCCCTCTTTCAGTCTTTTAATAAATATGTGCCAGCTACATATTAATAAGCAATGTGCTAAGTGCTAGAGGTGGATAAATAAGGCAGGCCCTTAGTTTTGTAGATGTTTACTGCCTGGTGGAAGAGACGGACAAGCAAATAATTACGGTGCAGTGCAATATGAAAAGCCACTTGATAAAGTTATAAACCAAAGATGTGTCAGCCCAGAGGAAAGAGATATCAACTCTGCCAAGAAAGACCAAAATGTTCACAGGACTAACATTTCAGCTGAAGCAATTCTTCAGAAGACCAGAGGAGAGGAAAGTGCAATGCCATCACACATGTGGAACTCATCATATCTGCTTAGTATAAAATTCATTGAAAATGGTAAGGTTAGACCTGCTGGGGCAGATCATAAAGAAATCTATGTACCTTGCAAAGTATGAGTTTCCTCTGTCATTATCTTCCTAAAAATCAAATTAATTATAACCCTGAGCTCCCAGACTGTCTGGTGGGAAATTCAACTCTAGTCTTTAGTGTGATTTCCTCTGTCCCTACCCCAGCCCCCACACTACATGATGGACCTGGAGTCTTGCACCCAAAGCAGAATATTCCAGAAAGCTGATCTGTTCCTCATTGTTGTCCAAGCCAAGAGAGTCCCATAAAGCAGCACATTGTTTCCTCTGCCCATCAAGAAGCATCAGAACACTGGCTGAGGCCACACACTTAGGTTTAAGGCCCTGTCTCCCTAGGTATATGAAGCATCCATTCCCCAACAGGTTAGAAAGCCAAACCACATCTTCTCAATAGTCAGAAATTATTCCTTTCCCCTCCCATTTGGCTTTCTGAAACATCCCTCGAAGAAAAAAAAATCATCAATACAGATCCCTTACAATCACCTCACATGAACCCTTTAATGTTACTGGGCTGGTATTTTGTATTCCAGGGCATTTAGCTATGTCTGGAAATATCTTCAGTTGTTACTGGTATTTGGTGGGTAAAGCAGAGAGATGCTACAAAATATTCTCCATACATAGAACAAACCCCTACAAGATTATCTGACCCCAGATGCCAGTGGTGCTAAAGTTGAGAGACCATACTCTAGACTACATTTGAAACGGGAAATGCGCAACATGAGAAATACAATATTTAGCTCATTGTTAAAAAGTAATTCAGCACTTTTTAATTTAGACAGGGAGCAATACTTTTTTATCCTGAACCAAAATGAAGTGCAGAGGTTTCTGTTTTGTTTCACTTTGTTATTGTTATCATTATTATTATTACTACTTTGCATTACTACGTTTAGTACAGAATTCTGCCTTGAATCCTCCAACTGGAAGCAATAGTTAGTTTTACTCATTTTCATACTCAAAAGATGGTTGTGCAGAAATATAAATATTTCTGAAAATGAATAGATTCTTTTCACAATAGATTTTATATTCAAGATAATAGTTTTCAGCTTATAAGCCCCCAAACTATGTTTAAATAAAACATTTTAATACTTCCTTTGCTATTTTGAATCAAAATTCACAGGTAGCATAATTCAGTTATAATCTTAAAAGTACAGAATTCTCTAACTATAAAATGGGACAGAAACAAGTATTGTCACAATGACATGATTTTCTGAACATGGTGATAGTCCTTATAGATCTCATAACAAAATTTAAACTATAATAATAATAATCAAATAGAATTTTTTGTAATGCAGGTCTACTGATGAGAAGAATGAAATTCATTTTGAGAGGACAACAGTTTGCTTAATTGGTATTCAAAGTTAGTGTTCTCCTATCATCAAATGAATTGGAAATGTTCATTTCTTAATCATTCTCTGTAATGAAATTTTACATGGTTCACCTTTGAGAGAACCTTTTCACACATACAGGTACTGCCACATACTGATGTTAGTCCACAAGTATGTGATTTTTATTGACATAAAGTTCACATAACATAATTTTAATTATTTGAAAATGTGCAATTCATTTTTTAATATATTCATCAAGTTGTCAATCATCATTGCTAAATAATTCTAGAATACTGAACATTTTCATCATGATAAAAAAAAAAGAAATTCTATACAAATTAAGCAGTCACTCTCCATTTCCTTCATCCCAGCTTCTATTCCTGGAAACCACTAATCTACTTCCTGATTCTATGAATTTGCCTGTTCTGAACATATCATATAAATTAAATGGTGTAATATGTAGCTTTTGGTATCTGGTTTCTTTCATGTGACAAGATATTTTCAAAGTTCATCTATATTGAAGCATGCAGTAGTACTTTATTATTTTTTATGCTTAAAAATTCCTCCAACAGTGGCCAGAGCAGTGGCTCAGTGGTTATGGCGCTTGCATGGCCTGCACAGGTACACAAATTCAAACCCCAGCACCACGTACACAGTAAAGTCTCAGAGCAACGAAAGCCACATCGATAACTAAATAAAATTGATTCTCTCTTTCTCTCTCACTGTCCCTCTCTCTTTAAATAAATAAATTCTCCAACATACAGGTACATCCTATTTTGTTTACTCATTCATAAATTGATAAACATTTGGATTGCTTTCACATTTAAGCTGTTAAGAACAATACTGCTGGGGCTGGAGCTGTGGCTTAGCTGGTGCTTGCCTGGCATGCACGAGGATTCGGATTCAAACCCCAGCACCACATACAACTAAGTGTCGGAACAACGAAAGCCACATAAAAAATTAAATAAAATTGATTCTCTCTTTCTCTCTCGCTCTCATTCACTGTCCCTCTCTCTCTTTAAAAAAAAATGAAAGAAAAAAAAACAATACTGCTGGACTGCTGGGCTTGGTGGTGCACACCTGTAATCCCAGTGACTGGAGGCTGAGGCAAGTTGATCCAAAGTTCAAGGCCAGCTTCAGCAGTTTAGCAAGTCCCTAAGCAATTTAGTGAGATCCTGTCTCAAAAAATAAATAAATAAATAAAAAGAACTGGGATGTAGTTCAGTGGTTGAATGCTCATGGGTTCAATCCCCAGTGTCTTACCCCCACAAAAAAAAAAGAGAAAGAAAAGTTAAAAATAATCCAAGTGTAGTAGCACAGGCCTATAATGCCAGCTACTCAGCAGGCTTTGAAGCAGGAGGATTGAAAGTTCCAAGCCAGCCTGGCAACTTAACAAGACCCTGTCTCAATATAAAGTTCTTTAAAAAGAATTGGAGGTAAATCAGTGGTAGAACACTTGCCCAGAATACCTGAGACCCTCACTTCAATCCCCAGTACCACTAACTAATTAATTAATTATTCTGCAGAAACTCTCAGACAATGTTTTGTATTAACTTATTTTTTTTAATTCTCTTGGATGCCTAGGAATGGAATTGCTGGATCGTGTGGAAAATCTTTGTTTAACTTTTTAAGAAACTTCCAAAATGTCTTCCACGGTAGCTACATCATTTTATAGCTGTAAGGAATATATGGAGCTTCCAAGTTGTCTGCATCTTTATCATCACTTATTTTTTTCTGATTTTTGTTTTTTAGATTACACCCATCCTAGTACGTGTGAAATGGTATCTCATGGTTTTGACTTTCACTTACCTAATGCTTAATGGTCATAAGCATCTTATTGCCTATTGTTTATCTGCTTTGGAGAAAAATCTAAATTCAAGTTCTTTGGTCAATTTTAACATTAGATCATTAACTTTCTTGTGGTTTCATTGTGAGAGTTATTTACATATTCTGAATGCTAGACCCTTATTAGATATATGGCTTTTCAAATATTTTCTCCAATTCTTTGGGCTATCTTTTCACTTTAATAGTATCCTTTGATGTGTAAAGTTTTTATTTTGATGACCAATATGTTAGTTTTTTTTCTTTTTGTTTAGGTATTTGACCCATTTTGAATTAATTTTTGTGCATCCTGTGAAGTGGGGCTCCAAATCCATTCCTTTGAGTGTGAGTATTCTGTTGTTCCAGCAGTATTTGTTAAAAAGATTATTTCCCCCTTATTAATAGGCTTTGGCACCCTTACAGAGAATCAGTTGATCATAGATATATGGGTTTATTTCTGTACTCTCAATTCTATTCCATTGATCTAAATATGCCACATTACTTTGTTTTTAATAAGTATGCATCTTCCAACTTTGTTCTGCTTTATCAATATTTTTCTATTTAGGGTTCCTTGCAATGTCATATAAGTTTTAGAATCTGTCCACCTCTGCAAAAAGATGCTTGGAGTTTTATTAGAGATTGTGTTTAAAATGTAGATCAGCCTGTGGAGTATAGACATCTTAACAATATCGAGGCTTCCAATCTACGAAAGCAAAATGCTTTTCCATTTATTTAGGTCTTATTTAGTATCTTTCAACAATGTTCTATAATTTTCAATGGTCAAGCCTTTCATTACCTTGGTTAAAATTATTTCTAATTATTCATCCTTTCAATGATACCGTAAATGGAGTTTTCTTAATTTTATTTTTGGACTCTTTATTGCAAGCATGTGGAAATGTATGTGTATATATATACATATATAGAGAGAGAAAGATAGAGGAGAGTGGACTTATGAAAAATGTATACATTAATGCTGCATTTTATAATTAACTATCTAGTTATCTTTACCTGTTTTTTTTAAGAGAGAGGGACTGAGAGAGAGAAAGAGAGAGAGAGAATCAATTTTATTTAGTTTTTCATGTGGCTTTCGTTGCTCCAGCACTTTGTTGTATACGTGGTGCTGGGGTTCAAACCCTCATCTTTGTGCATGCCAGGTAGGCACCATAAACACTGAGCACCGCTCCAGCCCTCTATTCTTTATTTTTACTTGTAAATCCTCAGTAGTTTTCAATGATAAATCAGTTGATAATCTTATTGCTGATCCACTGTGTACGTGATAAGTCACTTTTGCTGCTTTTGAGATTTTCTTGGTTTTGACTTTTGGCACTTTGATTATAATCTGTCTCAGTATGTTTTTCTTTTATCTTGCTCAGAGTTTTTCAAAGTTTCTTAGATATGTATATTAATATCTTTTATCAAATCTGGTTATATTTGGAGATTTGTTTTGCAGACCTTCTTTTTTTCCTGATTTTGATACTCCTGTTATCTATGCATCAGTACATTTAATGATGTCTCACTGATCTGTTAGGGTATTTTAAATTTTTTTCCCTCCTTGTTAATTTTGGTATACCTGCTCAAACTGCTGTCGAACTCCTTTAGTGAATTTTTTTTCATTTTAGTTATGCTTCTTCTTCTAGGATTTCTGTTTGGTTCCTTTTTCTAATTTCTCTGTATTTATATTCTCTATTTGGTAAAAACATCATTTTCATGGTGTCCTTAGTTCTGAGGGAATTATACCCTGTAGCTCTTTAAATATATTTAAAAGAGTTTATTAAAAATCTTTGTCTACTAAACCCATTCTCTGGATCCTCCCAAAGATAATTTTGATTAATTGCTTTTCTCCTATGTATTGGTTATGCTTTCATCTTGTTTACATGCTTCACAATTTTTGTTGAAAACTGAACATTTTGAATATTATAATATGACAGCTCTGAAGATCAGATTCCCTCCCCTCCTTGGGATTTGTTGGTACAACTTCTACTACTACTAGCTGCTGCTTGCTGAGTGACTCCTCTGAACTAATTTAATAAAATATGTATACTTTATTGTGTGTGGCAATTGAAGTCTCTGTTGTATTACTTTAGTGGTCTGCTATTGAGTTGACAGAACTTTTTTTTTAAGGGAAGCAAGGTTTTTTTTTTTTAAGAGAGAAGGACAGAGAGAGAGAGAGAGAACCAATTTTTATTGAGTTCTTCATGTAGCTTTTGTTGCTCTGACACTTAGTTGTGTATATGGGTGCTGGTGTTTGAACCTGTGTACTTGCACATGCTGGGTAACCGCTGAGCCACCGCTCCAGCCTGACAGAGGCTTTTCTTAAACACCAAAAAAAACAAAAGACTTAATCATTGAAGATGAGTTTTATATGTGTGTTGATTCATGTTTTGCAGTGTTTAAAGGTAAATGATTGGCTATGGATGAAATCATGCAAAGCAAAGTTAGCCAAACCCAGAGAGTCATTTGTGGAGGCTGGAGCTAAACCCAGGCTTGGGTGAAAGATAGTCAAACTCATGTATTAGACCCAACAAAGGCACAGGAACACATAATCTAGGACAATCATAGATATTGGGGGGATTGTGAAGGAGGGCAGAGGGAAGGAGAATAGGGTGGGATCTAGGGAGACAATCACCCACGTAGCAAACTCTTTACCCCCTGAGGATCCAATAATACTTATGCAATCATTTAATTTTGGAAAATTCACAATGTAAGCATTTCTAGGAGTAAAATATAGAAGAATCAAGAGACTGGGGTTTGGGTGATATGGGAGTAACTCTGGTTTAAGAACATATATGCCTATGATATTGTTACTTTATATGCATTTATGATTGTACAATAACTCAACTCCTTAATAAAAATTTTTTTAAAAGTCAGCTAGATTATTTGTAAATCTACCTTAGCTTTTAATTCCTACTTGCTCCAAGCCTAAATGTCAAGCAAAAATGAGAGCTTAGGGCCTTCTCAGGTCTTTTCTGAGCATATATATGTGAAAAATAGGAACTCTGGTGGTCCATTTTCACAATATAGTATGCAGCCTTGATTGGATTCTATTGTAGCCTTTCTAACTGAAGCCCTTCCCTTTGCCTGCCTCAGTTGTAAAATTAGTCAGTCACATAGACTGTACTCTACCCCTGAGCTCCTCCAATCAGAGTGAAGGGCAGTCCTGTATCAAGTCAGAGATGTAAGCAAGCAGATAACCACCACCACCACCCCTGCACCTCGAGGTGCGCTTGCTGGTCTAGTTCCCTAGCTTGCCCTTCTGTCATGAGTGAAACTTGTCTGCTCACCCACTTCCAAGCGCGGTTAGATTTTCTTACACCAGCTCGGTATTTCTAACAATTTTATTTCTAGCATATACAGTCCTGGTCATGTACATAACTTTCTGTATCCCTAAGAATATGTTGAAGTATTCAAAAGCCTTTATTTTCCAAAACCTCTTATTTCCAATCCTTTCCTCATATGCTTTTTGTTAATCATTTTCCCCAACTGTTATCCATTGCCCCTGCTAGCATTAATTAGTTCATTTACCTACAAAAAAATTTCCTAATTGCCCTATTGCCCTCTGAGAAACCACCTTAGCACTGGGGCGAGTCTTGGGTTAAGTGAAATAAAGTCAAGCCTTTTGAGTTAGTTCTTCAAGAAGCCACCAAATGGATCCAAAACCCAACTCTCTGAACGAGGTTCACTTTAATCCCTTGGTACTAGTTGGCCTGAAATGGGAATGCAAAATGGTTGTTTCTATTTTCCAGTGCCTCTACCATGCCAGAGAGTAGGATGAAGGACCAGGGTAAACTTTTTGTTCTTACCAAGATTCAGCTGACTTTTCTTGATAAACATTCCCCTGGATCCTACAGGTTTTTGGTTAGTTAGCAGAATACAGAAAAAGTTGAGTCAGATAATTTCAGTTTCTTCATTGCTTTTTCAGGGAGGGACAGGCTTTTAAAGTTCCTTACTCCTCCATTTTCACTGACATCAAGCATATAATTTGAACTGAAACCATTCATAATTTAGAAGGCATGATTCTTCTCTCAATATTTGAAATTTAACATGTCATTATATTGTCAACTAGTCCTTCCCAATGTAAGGTTAGGTGGAAACTCCTTAATTGCACAATTAAGTGGATTTTGGACTATGGAAATTTTCTTTGCCCTTGGGTCAAGGTCCAAAAACCATTGCTGGAACTGTTATTTCAGCTCATAAAATATATTGTTTGCAAATTTGTATGAAAATAGAAATCTCACTTTTTTTTTTTTACTTCAATAGCACAGGAAAAACATGTTGGCATTACTTGTGTTTCAGTTTAGTTGTCATCAAAATAAGAATGCATTGTTTTGTCATGGGAAAAGAGATGTCTCTGAAGGTCCAAGGAGTTCCTTCCTATAGGGGAACCGGAATTCAATCCAGGGCCAGCAGGGTTCTTGACATACCTGAAAGAAAATTTTAGCACTCACCAGACAAAGGCATAGATAGAGGTTTATTTAGGAAGTAGATACACATTCAAGAGAGAATAGGGCCTAACTCAAGAGTGAGAGGCCCCTCCTTGGGTTGGGGCTGCAATATTTCTGGAGAGGCAGCAGTTAGGGGCCAGACTGGCGTTGAAGCCAGGTAGAGCCACATGATTTTGCTCCAGTTTTCCTTGTGCTTGTATATTTCCCTCATTTTTACAAGGATGTGAACCACGAGCATGTCTCTCAAAAGTTACAGTTCTTCCTGAGTGTTTTCTGAATCTCAAGGGCTCATGACAATTTTGTTTGAGACTCAGTATCTTTCTCTCTTTATTCTAAATCCCTATCTCATTGTACCTTGTAATTTTATGTTGCATGCATTATGAAACATTATCAAGACTACAACAAAACTTATTTCTGAAGTCATTTAGTGTTTGAGAATAGTGGTTGAGAGTGGTTCTTCTCATTCTGAGAAAAATTCAATCTTCAGTCTGAGCTCAAACATCATAAGGAAACTTTACCCCTCCTAAACCACTGAATTGCTGTATGATAAGGCAAATCAGGATAGTCAACTTCTGTTTCTGACAAAAATTCTTGGAACTGATAATGGTTAAGGCCATAAGAATGAATAAATTCATGGTTGACATTACTTGTTGAATAGCATTTAAATATTTTTCAAAAACGTAAGAATGATTCCTGGTCTGTAATCCATAGAAAAACATGTGGCAGACTAGATTTGACCTATGGACCATAGTTTCCTTATTCCCAATTTAGGCTAACCATAATGCAAGATATTTGTAAAATTCTAGTATTCCAACATTATTAGTTTACGCACTGCAACTCATAACTTCCCTTTGCAATTTTCACACACACACACACACACACACACACACACACACTAACAGTAGTTGTTGAAAACACAAAATTAAGCAATCTGATCATAAAGTTTACAGGGTTAAGTCTGAGTACTTTTTTGGACTATAACTCCACAATTTAGTGTTGCAATATGAAGTTAGTCCATAATTTTCATGATGAACTAATTTTAAAATTTGAAAATCATTTCATATTTTTCAAATGGTTTCATCTGGAAATAACTTGCGCTGCAGAAAATGGGTTAGATTATTCCTAAACAGGTAAGTTTCCCAAAGATACAATTTTGCTATATACAAACAAATCAGTTTGTAAAGTTTTTTGAAAAGGAGACTATTTGGAATATTTAAAGAGATCATATACCTACCATCAACCAAAAGAACCAAATCTTTTATTCATTCTTCAATGGTTTGCTGAGCTAGAGATATTATCTTTAATGACATTCATAAGTAAATTTCTTTCAACAGTCCAAACGTTCTTCAGCATCCAATACAGCTGCTTGAAATACGAACTGTGTGGCAGCCATGGTAAATGCCTTAGCTCTTATTTGTGTGGCTTTTAAATTTGGAGCTCAAAATAAGTTTTTGGTTAGTGGTATAGTAAATTGGCTTAAATTTGTGTCTTGACAAATTTCATCACATTCTGCTTATGTTTCATAAGTCTGACGTGAACACTAACCCTTGCAAGAGTCTGATCTGTAGTCATGATTACCAATTCTGACAAGTCTACTTTAGAATTCTCAAAACTTTTATCCTCACACAAAAATAAGCTGCTTCCTAATGTCATGCCTTTTTGGAGCACCATTCCCAAAAGATTTTTAGTCATGTTAAAATTCTCAACAACACGAATACATTTTAAGTATCTATTCACTTATCAGCTGCAATAAATGCCAGAAATAAGTTGACTTTTTCACACAATTTGTCCAGCAAGTAGTAAGCCATATTACAACACACTAAGCAATATAACTTATAGGTATTACATTTGTAAGTGCTAGATTTTGTTTAGGACATGTTCTTTCTTTGCCTTCCATGAACATTCTTTGTAAGCTTGTGTGCAATGAAATGCTTTTGTTTTCTGAGCAATATGTTTTCCTCTTAATACACAGCATTATTACTATGATGTTTAATTTTATTTGTCAACTTGTCCATGAAGGTCTAGATATTTGGTTATCATTTTTATTCTGGATGCAGCCATAAATGCATTTCTGGATGAAATTAGCATTTTAATAAGTAGACTAAATAAAGCAGATTGCCCTCCCTAAGGTGGATGGTCTTCATCCAATCAATGAAGTTGAAGATGGATACAATGAAAAGGTGACCCTCCCTCAGTAAAAGAGAATTTCTCCTGCCTGACTGCCCTTGAGCTGGAACATTAGCTAATCCCTGATTTTAGACTCCAGCTGAAATGTCAGCTCTTCCTCGGCCTTCAGGTTGCCCGCTTTGCCTGGACTACAACACCTACCTCATCAGCAATCCTGGATCTCAGGCTTTTGGGCTCAGACTGGAGCTAATGCCATCAGCATTCTTAGGTCACCACCTTGCTGACTACAAATCTTGGGACTTGTCAGTCTCCATAATAATTTGAGCTAATTCCTTATAACACTAACACACACACAATACACACAACACACACGTACACACACACTATTGGTTCTGTTTCTCTGGAGAACCATAATAAAATCACTTACTTTACTTGCATTAAAAAAAACCCTGTTGAAATTCTAATCCTTTTCTCTCCACTAAGATTATCATCATATGTCTTTTCCATACACTAGGCATAGTTCTTCTTTGATTTCCTTCATAACAGCCTTTAAAGTTGTATTTTTAATCACAGGCATTCTTTTCATCTTAAATAAGTAGTAATAACCTCTATTTTCATAATCAAAGCATGTTCTCATGCTAATTTTTTGTATCATACAGATCTTCATCTGTCTTTCATTTCCCAACTTTTGATATTAACATAAGTAGAAAAATACTTTACTTTCAAAAAATATCTCACTTTCATTTTAAATGCACTTAGGAAAAAAACCCTCTAACACTGTAAGCAGGGATAGATAACTGCATCCCAGAGAGTGAAAAAATTATCACTGACATCAGTATTACTGATATCAGGTCAGTAACAGTAGTTTCTGGGGAAAAGGCTAGAAGATGAGGGAAGAATTACTCCTGGATTGGTCCAAGTAGAGTTCTAGGTTTAGGTCTAGGTGTAGAGGCCCTGATAAAGCATACTTAGCGGGCCTCTGGGACAGGTTGGGAAGACAATTCGTTTAAAAACATCACAATTATGTGGTAAATAGAGCAAATACATGGAGGTAAAGAATCTTTCTTCAGTCTCCCCAAGAGCTCCTATAAATACTCCATCATTTGGAACACAAAGGAAGATTTTGTTTGAGTTCCTACACATTATGTCAGCACACCCTATTCACAGTTCAGTGACTTTCTAGCCAAATCATTACATAATTTAATTATCCAATAGTGTTACAGTTGTGCTGACATGGGTATGAAGATGAATGAGAAGTCATAGGTTTGCTTATTCAAATGAAGAGTTTTGATTGAGCATCACCTGCTTTGTGCTGGCTCTGGATATACCCTAGACCTCAGCATCATGTAATTCCTTAACTCTGCACAGCAAAATTCGAGTACTATCTCTTCAAGGAAATCATCCATTTCCCCCGCCAAGTCTTCCAAATTTCCCCCTAAATCTGGGAGAAAAAAAACCCTATTCAGTGCTCCCAACACACCTATGCAAATCATGTTATAATAACGCTTTCTTACCTGGCTTGTCCTCAGCGTTAAGTTGCAAGAGGACATCAGCTAATGGATTGTTTCTTGGCCCACTCAGGAAGGATGAACTATATGAAAGGAGAATAATACCCAAGAGTAACTCACATGTACTGGTTACCCAAAAAAGCAAGGTCTTTAGGGAGAATGGAGGGGCTCAAAGTTTACTTCGGATAAAAAAAAAAAAGAAGGGGAAGAAGAAGGAAAAGGAGAAGGAGAAGAAGAAAAGGAGGAGGAGAAGGAGAAGGAGGAGGAAGAAGAAGGAGGAGGAGGAGGGGGGGGAGGAGGGGGAGGAGCAGGAGGAGGAAAAACAAAAACCCACCTTCTTTCCAAATTCCCAAGAAAGAGGAAATGACTCAAGAGTCATGCTTTCTGAACCTAGGAATCCTTCTTGATACAACAGAAATGACAATAGCTTTCTCATAGCTGGTTGTGAGGATCCAATCAAATGATGGATATAAAATATTTATAGTAACTATACAGTACTATTATCTTGCAGTCAGGAATTTCCAGGGTCTTATTCAAACTCCAGATCCTTGCTGTCTCAGTCATACCTCCAGGCTAATTTCTGACCCCTCTTCCTTGCTCACTTCCCCTGTCTTATCCTGTGTTTTTGCTCTTCCTTCTCCTGCAACTTCTTCCACCTTTTTCTTTTCCTTCCCTTTCCCTCTCTGCTTCCCATTTTCTCTCCTCTCCCTCTCCTTTAGCCCTCCCTCATTTTCTTCCTTTTTTTCTCTTCTTTACTGCTACAATTCCCCTCTCTGCTTTCTTTTCTCAGAAATATACTAGGCAAGAACTGAAGCAAATTGCCTCCATGAACATGTATATAGTTCCACCTTTATTACATAAGTTTTACAAATTTTAGGGTGTTGGTTTTAAAAAGTAGTACTTAACACCTAAAAGCTTTGAAAATTAATTATATACACGTGGTATGTAGCAAATTGGTTGGCCCTTAGAATAATGTTTTTTATCTATTCATTTTATTTCTTATTCTTTCTCTTTTTCATTTAAGTTCAGGGTGCAAATGAAAAAGAATTCTAAAGGGCACAGTCCATATCAGTAACACCACAATTTTCAAAGAAAGAAGACTGCTTTAGTGTAATGCTGACATCAAAATAATTAAATTATTTTTGCCTGATTTTGATTTTGTGGTGGTATGTGAAAATACCTGTATACTCTTGCAAAAATTAACACTAAATTTTTCTGATGAAAAGCAATGGATTTGTTTTTTATGACCTTGTTCTATTTGTGGAAGTAATACTTTCTCATTCTTACTCAGGAAATATTAAGTATTGGAAAAGACAAAATACTACTTCTTTACAAAAGTTCATCAAGAGGAAAAATGCAGCCTTCTATAGAAGACAGATCCCTCTTAAAACTCTCTTCTGAAATCAATAAGGAAATCACTTGAGACTACTAAGTAAAGGAGTACCCGTACTACTTCAGTGTGTGGTCCACAGACAGACAACTATCTATGTACTGTTTCTGATTAGAAAATACAGAAACTGAAAATGTTTAGAAATGTTTAGAGCACTGGTACATTGTCCCCATATACAAGCTGCTGCGTATTTCAGCCCAGTGTAGCCAGTTCAGATATCACATTAAGGAGTCACAAAAGGCTGAAGCGGCTTACTGGTACTGCATAAGGGACTACATACTGGCAGGGGAGGTAGAGGGAGACTGCCCTTTGCTGCAGATAGTTGGAGAAGCACTAACAGTAAACTATACAGTAGTTCCACGATTTTATGTTTTCGAATAATTGATCTATCAATCTTCAAGCATCCATTTATACAAAATCCAGAAGAGTGAAAGTATCAAATATATGAGATATACCTTTGTACATTCCTTAGATGGAAAACGGTAAAAACATCTCCGTTTTGCACCTATCAAATCTCTAGACCAACGTTCGCTCTAACCGCTCATTCTAGAGAGAGCCCTGCCATCTTGTGGTGGCAGAAGTTAGCTGCAACACAGAAGAGCTCGCTTCCACGCTGCCCCTTCTCACTGTGCAAAAATGCCCTTCTCTCGGGCAGTCCTCTTTTGGAGGTCTTAGGGTTTGCCACACGCACAGACCATCCTGTTAAGTCCATTCTAAACTTAAAATTCCATTTTATAACGCAATGTACTTTGGAGAAAGGAAAGAAAAACGTATTCTTTGCGGCTGTTAAATAGCCCCTTCGGGTCCCTAGCAGAAATGCAATAGCTGCCCTGCAGGTGCATTTCGAATCTACCTAGGAAGAGGGCTCTTGGGAGATTTGAACCCCTCCAGCGGGAACCAAACATTCCCGTTCTGAAGACAAAGAAGGGCTGAAGTGAGGCTGCTGATTTGAACACGCTAATTTCTGCTGGAACCTGAAGGCGTAGCGCTTCGCTTCGCACCCCTGAAGTAGTCGTGCCGAGCGAGGGGCGGGCTCCTTCCGGAAACCACAACTCCCAGAATGCCCCGGGCGGGACGGCGGCTGCGCAGACGCGCGCGCGCGGGCGGTCATGGGACTTCAGCATGGCCGTGTTCACGGATTTGGACCTGAGAGCGGGTTCCGACCCGAAGGCTCTGCGCGGGCTCGTGGAGACCGCCGCTCACCGTGAGTTTCCCGGGCCTCGCGCGCGCGCTGCCCCACGGCCTTGCGCGATAGTCCTGCCAGTCCGCTCTCGGGTCTCCTGTGGTCCCCGGGCTGTCACTCAGGGGAGGCTGATGCCAGCCGCTGTGTTGCTCTAATCCCTGGCGTGGAAAGCTTGAAGGTGCTCCTGCTCTTCGAAATTAGAACAGAGGCCCAGCAAGGGCGAGGGATCTGCGTGGGGCCTCACAGCTGATGTATGGCAGGTGCCAGGGCTGGACTTGTAGAGTCTCCAGGACCAGTGCTCTTAATATCAGTCCTTTCTGATCGAAGTACAGGGTCTAAGCAAGTGCTGGAAACTGGGGCGCAGTCCGGGAACGTTGTGGCGAGTCAGGGAATAGAGAGGACAGGAGTGCAAGTGTTGGAATAATTCCTAAGAGGAAAGGTAGGTGGGTAAGCAGGACATACGGGAAAAGAGGAGTGTGTTGCAATGTTTGAATCAAAGGGCGGCTAAAGCCCAAGAGGCGAGATGTTGTTTTGATCATTAGTGCCTCATGGTTTTTGCTTCTTTTAGACTGTAAAGTGTGAGTTTAAAGGGGATAAAAGAATAAAGAGGTTGGTGCAGTAAGTCCGTTCCTCAGGGGACAGTCTCAGCTCATTGTGAGAGCTGATTATCAATATTTCTCAGAGGTGTTGCTATAAACCAGCACTCTTACAAAGTGAATCACCACTTCTTTTCCTTCTTGTGAAGGTAGTCTTCCCTCCTGTCCACAGAGGGGTTGGTTCCAGGACCTCTGCCCATACAAAAATCCAGGTCCTCAAGTCTGTTATATAAATGGGGTACTATTTGCGTATAACATGCATACATCCTCCTGTCTAATGTAAGTCACCTTTAGATTGCTTACAATAACTGATATAGTGTCAATTTTATGTAAATATTTGATATGTATATTATTTAGGACATAATTATAAGGGGTAAAATGTCTGTACATATACGGTACAAACACAGTCAATTGGCCACCGCTCTCTCCCAATATTTACTGGCCATGGGTGGTTGCATCCACAGGTCTAGAGCCAACTGCATCCACAGAGAAAAGATTATCTCTTTCCATTTCAGCCACTAGTTAACATTTCCTCTCTACACTTTGTTCCTAAGTAGAAAGAGGGTAGACATGATGACTGGGGCCACTTAGCCCTAATATTCTTTGGCAGTTTCTATAAAATGAATTTTCCTGGTTGTAACTCCTTGCAGATATTACCTATTGAATACATAAGCCTCTTTAGAAATGAACCCCGTGTTCTTCTGTTCTTCTGTTCCCTTGTCCTGCCCAATACAGTAAATCAAGCAGTGGAGCATGACAGTTACTCAGTCAGTGGTGATGGAATAAGAAAACTGAACATCGTTTTAAAAATGTTTACCCATTAAAGTTATGATTTCTTTAGTGAATTACCCAATTTAAAATGTGCTTGAAAGATGTCAAGTATGCACATCGACTAGTCTTGATTTCTTTTTTATTTATTTTTAATGTTTTATTAGTGCCTTATAGTTGTACGTAAGTGTTCATTTTGACATAATCATAAATCATGTGACGTGATTTAGTCCATTTTAGTGCTCAGTACTTCCTCTTTTCCTCCCTTCTTCCCTCCCCAGAAGCACTTCCTCCGCTCTGTTGGTCTTCCTTCTGTTTGTGTGTTGTCATTATAGTTATATGTAAAGGTGGAGCTTGTTACGGTGTATTCATACGTGCACATGGTATCATGTGGCTGACTTCATTCTGCAGTTCCTCCTCTGTGGCTCAGTGGTTAAGCACCCCTGGATTCAATCCCTGGTACCTAAATAAATAAATAAAACCAGAAAAGAAAAATATGCCTGTACTTTGGGCTTCGCCTTTCACGCTGTCAAATCAACCAACCATACCGCCTTCCCACTCTTTTTTACCACTACCAAATCTAGGCTAGCCTTTTTTACCATTTAGGATAACATTTGGATATTAAACAATGTTCTTGTTTTTCAGATATGTCAAGACTTTGTTTTTCCACAAAAAAATTTCCCTAGAGTTCTCTTCATCTGGCATCTTAGGAGTACTTCCCTTTGGTGTATTTTTTTATTCATATAGCATATATTTGGAGCTTATCATAGGATTCTTATATCATCAACTAAGAATGGGGGCTTTATCTTTTTTTATTATTTGAAAATTTCCACGGACTAAAAAGCAGTCTTTTACTTATTGATTCACAAGTTGAGACTTCTCTTATACGAGAAAACTAGAGGGAAATAAGGAGTTGGAAAAAGGGATCTCAAGAAAGCAAAAGGGGGAACAGTGGAGGGAGGGGATCAAGGGGAAGAGAGGAGGATGGGAAAGGGAGGAACTGCAGAATGAAGTCAGCCACATGATACAGAGGAAACAGAAAGGCTAAAAAGCAGAAGAAATAAATGATAGTCAAAATAACAGTGAAAGGTATCAACTTGGTGTGATGAAAATGAACACAGGGACTTAAAAGAGGATGTTGATTAGAAAGAGCACGAAGTTAAGAGTCTTTAGTGTCATGCTACCGATAAATCACAGTAGTTAAACAAAGTTAAATGGCACTGTTACAGAACACTTTGCGTGTATTATCTCATTTAATTCTCATGACAGGTGTATGAAGTACATACTGTTATTATCATTGACAGGTGAAGAGCCTGAAACTTACCATTAAATAACATGTAAGAGGTAGTGCTTAGATGTGAAACCAGGCAAAGTTCCCACCCATTACTGCTCTGCTAAGCTGCCCACTAGTGTTTTCCTTTCTTCCCCCAGGATTCAAACCCAGGACCTCATGTGGTAGGCAAGTACTACATAATTGAAATACACATGCGCACACAAACACACACACACACATATGTATGTGTGTGTGTGTGTTTGTGTATTTTTTTAATAAGTTCCCATATTACATTTGTTTAGATACTGTGAGAGAGGTCTCATAAAGCAGTGTGTGTCTGCTCAAGTCTTTGCTTTGCATAAATGGAAAGCTGATAGATTTTTCAAGGTAGTTTTTCATAAAAACTTACACAAGTTGAATATCCCTTATCTTAAATGCTTGGGACCAGAAGTGTTTTTCAATTTGGGAGTTTTTCAGATTTTTAAATATTTCATAGCATAAATCAGAAAGTTTCAGATTTTGGATTGAGATGCTCAACCTGTACTTTCTTTTGTATCTCTTTTGTCCTCAGTTCTCAGACCTCACGTCCCCACTAAAGAGCATAACGAATGACATTGCTCCATTGAGTTGTGACCCTCTCTCCCAATTCTGCCTTCCAGCTCTGGTTCCACATGTGTAAACCCATTGCCTACAGCACAGACCTGCCCATGGAAGAGACATAGCTGGATCCCAGCAAAGTGTTTAAGAGCACTCCTAGGCTTGACCTAGAATCAGGGTGGGCCTGTGTGTAAAGGAAGGACAGTACTTAACAGGAATATTCTCTTTTTCTTTCCAGTTGGCTATTCAGTTGTTGCCATCAATCATGTTGTTGACTTTAAGGAAAAAAAACAGGTAAAATAAGATTTCTGAGGTTAGTAAGTTAATAAATATTATTTGTGTTTATCTTGGAAATGTGGAAACTACAGATAACTGTATTTCTTAAATGCACTCTTTGTATAGTATTATTTTATGTTAACAATAAGCTGATATGTATCCATACAAATGGTTAGGATTTTTGAAGAGTACTTTGGCATGATATAAGGACTCATAAAGTTGATTTGATTAAGTCACTTTCAATGATGTTTAAAAGTGCATTGTTATCAACTGAACTGTAATCACAATAACTTAAAATCTTTATTTTGTTGTCTTATACTCACTAGTAAATATATTTCTCTTTTGGCCTACAACCATATTTTATAGATTACTTCTGTCTAAAAATTACTTTTATCCCTTTTTTTTTCACAGATGTTCTTAGCTGCTTCTCTACTCTTTAGTTTCCTTCCAAAACAAAAAATAACAACAGAACAAACCTAAATACAAGAAATCAACTTTCTTTCTTTAAAACAATGTATGTGTGTCTTATCTGTATGTTCTGAGAACCCCATGTCAAGTTTTCTATTTTGCCTATGCCTTTAACATGCACAATCTAAGATGATTGCTTGTCATTTGTTGTAGGAAATTGAAAAACCAGTAGCTGTTTCTGAACTCTTCCCAACTTTGCCAATTGTACAGGTAGGTTTTTTGTTGTTTAAAAAGCATAATATTTATTCAGATATACCTGGTTATAGATCCTGTTCCCCAACCTGAACTGTGCCTTCCTTTACCTTTGCATCAAGGTTCATTTCTTTCTGAAACATTCTCTTACTATTAATTCAGTACTTCTTTGTTGGTCTTCCTTCCTGATATCCTACAACTTTTAAATTGTCTCATTACATAGTTTGATATGCATATATAATTTTTTTCTTTCTGAGTTATAACTAGGAGAACTAGGCTTTATTGATCTTTGCTATTCCTTAGGACTAGTCCCTTTTAATGGGTTTTTTCCACTAGGAAAGAGGAAAATCAGTTATATTTTATGCTTTTTGATATTTTCATTTATAGGGAAAATCAAGACCAATTAAAATTTTAACTAGATTGACAATTATAGTTACAGATCCATCTCACTGCAATGTTTTGGTAAGTTAATTATTTTTCCTTTTCTTTTGGTCTTTTAAGCTGTATTGATTAATGTTGAACATTGTTGCATTTCATCTCAACCCATTCTTATTTCTCCCCCCACTCCACCTCACATCCATGAAACCTGCCTGCTTTCCCTGTTCTTAGAATTCACCTAGTACAACATGTTATATGTTACTCATGGTACCTGTGTAAAGATAACACAGTTAAAAAATCCCTTGTCAACTGTTAGTCATTGAAATCATCACATGAACCAGACATAAAATGGGTTCTGGAGAAATTACTGTGAATAATGTAGACGTAGGGGCTGGAGCAGTGGCTCAGCATTTGAGCACTTGCCTGCCATGCACAAGGACCCAGGTTCAAACTCCAGAACCACATACACAACTAAGTGTTGGAGAAAAAAAGCCAGATGAAAAAAATGAATAAAATTGATTCTTTCTCTCTCCCTCAATCTCTCTCTCTCTCTAAGAAAAAATAACAATATAGACATGGTTCTTAAACTTAGAAAGCTTATAGTTTAATTGGTAAGACAAGAACTGAACAAATAACTTTTACAGATGTAAGGAATGCCTTTAAAGGGGAAGTGGTAAATAAAGAAGCTCTTGGAGTGTAAACCTGATCAAGTTGATGCTCAAACTGGGCCAGAAAACTCATTAAGCATCTTATAGGTGCCAAACAGGAAAAAGAATTTCTGCAGACAGCATACAAAGGTCCTGAAGCAAAAGAAAGCAGTGTGTTCTAGGAAGTAAAACAAGATCAGTAGTACTGAGCCTTGTAAGCTGGCTTTCTATTAGGGAGTTCGAGAGTGAGGCCTAGGTGAGGATTCCAAGGGCAATGGGAAGTCCTTGAAGCTTTTAACCAAGAGAACAAAATTATATGGTGTGCTTTACAGAGAATGTATTAGAGGAGATAAAGGGGAGATTCTGAGAGGCACCTAGGAGGGAGGATTGAAACTCCCTGCTTAGTGTGATGTGGGAAGAGGAGATCTAGAACAGTCCTGAGGAATTACCATTTAACAGTGGAACAGGATGAGCCAAGATTGGTGCCTGGAAAGGAACTGTCCTAGAAGTAAGAGGACAATGAGGAAAGAAAAGCGAAAGTAGGAACAAAATGTGAGTAGCAACGACGTACCAGAATAGTCAAGCAGAAGAGCTTTAAAAAAGTCTGTTGAATTTATTGATGAAAAAGTCATTTGCTGCCTGAGCAAAAAACATTTCCATGGATATGACAGAGGAGAAAACACAGATAGTATGTACTGCTGATGTTGCTTAGGAATTTGACTGCATAGAAGAACAGAAAGCATAGCGTAGTTGGTGGATGAAAATTTACTATACAAAGATTTTGTTTGTTAAAAGAGAGTTGAGTGATAAGAAAGATCAAATAGAGGAGAGAAAATAATGAATTCCTGAGAAGATGAGCTGTTTTATCTTTAGCTAGAACTGGCACTTCTGTAGTAAAACAGGAATGATCACAGAAAGACAACTAACAATTAATGGTTGCTATCCTGGAGGGCTGGAGCAGTGGCTCAGCGTTTACAGTGCTTGCCTGGCACGTGCGAGGATGTAACTTCAAACTCCAGCACCACATATACAACGAAGTGTCAGAGCAACAAAAACCATGTGAAAAACTAAATAAAATTGATTCTCTCTCTCTCTCTCTCTCTCTCTCTCTCTCTCTCTCTCTCTCACTGTCTCTCTCTCTCTTAGGGAAAAAAAAAAAAAATAGAATCCTGGAATTCAATCAATCCCGGATCCTAGCTTTTGCCAGGACCGGTAATCTGACCTGTCTCATCTCAGCTCAGATCTGTCCAGTATGTGTACATGCTTAAGCCAGGCTGCTGCTTCTCTTAAACCTTGGTCTAACTTGCATCTTTGCCTGCTCTTTTAACAAAGAAGAGGTTGTAAAAATTTAGAAGGTGCCAACAAGCAAAAAAGGGATATCACACTTGGTCCTAACATTCAGAGATTGTGCGTTTGAATATATATTTTCCAGTCTTCACATACAGTCTCATACTTCATAGGTTTGAAGACTTTTTTTTTTTAAGAGAGAGGGACAGTGTGTGAGAGAGAGAGAGAGACAGAAGCAATTTTTTATTTAGCTTTTCATGTGGCTTTCATTGCTCTGACACTTAGTTGTGTATGTGGTGCTGGGGTTTGAACTCACGTACTCGGCTCGTGCATACCGGGCAAGCGCCATAACGCCGAGTCACCGTTCCAGCCCTAGAGAATCATTTCTATTTAGTTTTTCATTTGGCTTTCATTTTTGCAACACTTCGTTGTGTACATGGATGCTAGGGTACAAACCTGCATCCTCATACATACCAGGCAAGTGCCATAACTGCTGAGCCATCGTTCCAGCCCTGAAGACTTTCTTTTTTTAAATAATAACTCTTTTACTGATGTATTCTCCTATACTAGGATTCCTGTTTTCTTGTACATGTACCATTTTAATGGGTATTTGACAATATTCTCTTTGTGTCACATACATTGCATGGAGCACATGACACTTAGTCTGGTATACTTTTTGTTGTAAAAAAAAAAAATGGTGAATTCCATCTAGGGCAGACATATACCATAATGATTTTGTATCCCCAGTGCCCAGCTCATAGCAGGTGCTCAATGAATGTCTGGCAAACTCCTCCACTAGTTTATAAGATCAAACTAGTGGATACCATGTTGTGTGTCACATACAATGTTTGGTGTGTATTTAAAGCATAACAAGTCTAGGAAAGGGGAAGAGGATTGGTGGGTTGGGTATTGGTATCTAAATTCTCATGTGTTTTTCTGCCAACATACAAAGCAAAACAAAAAAAATCAGCACCTTAGAAGTGTTACATGATTGAAATGTAAGTGTAGGTAGATCACTAGGCAGAATTCCATGTGTGTATTTTTTTTGTGTCTATATGATAACATTCTTCTTATATTACTAGCGGGCAACTTCTTCAAGGGTCCGGCTGTATGATATTGTTGCAGTTTTTCCAAAGACAGAAAAGCTGTTCCATGTAAGTAATAGATAAGTCAAAGAAAATAATGTTTTGTCCTATGTAAGAAATTTGATATTATAACTTTGTAGTCACCTGTTTTATCTCAGCTGGAAACTGTTAGAACTTTACATTTACTTTTGAGCTCTGGAATTTCACAGGGCTATATTTAAGGGCATGTGGAGTTTTTTGTTTGGTTTGTTCTTTTGTTTTGTTCATCTAGACATTTGATGGACCCAGTTTCAAAGAGCACGTCAGGTTTTCTCCTGTTTCTTTATTTTTGCTGTATTCATTCAAAACTTCTCTTAAGTAAATGTTGGCCCATCATTCTTCTATTTCTAAAATCACATGAGCTTCTGCCCTTCCTTTTCTACTGTTATCTGCAGTGGAAGAAAAGGGCAAAGTTTTACTGTAGCATGAAAGCTACCCCGTGTTTCAGCTTCCACCTTTGCATGCTCTGAAGTATAGCCCATATGCCAGTATAATTTTATTAGCATTTAGTCTTTTAGAAATTCTTCAAAATCTGCCATCTGCTAATATGAATTCCTTTCTTATTCTGCAAGCCTTTATGAATTGAATTCCTTTTGTACTTTTATTTTTTTAAAGAGATAGGGACAGAAAGAGAGAGAATAAATTTTTATTTAGTTTTTCATGTGATTTTCGTTGCTCTGACACATTGCGCTGGAGCTGAAACCCACGTACTTGTGCATGCCAGCCAAGTGCTGTAACTGCTGAGCCACTGCTCCAGCCTCCCTTTGTACTTTTAAAATTGCCATTTCAGTGCATTTGCAAGAGAGAAAGGAGCTTAACATGTATACCCATTTTGTCAACTTGAGATAGAACATCCTGGGCATTTTAAATGATTAAAGTAAAGAAGAGAAGAAAAAAGAAAATCAACTGTAATGCAGTTTTTTTTTTGGATGATGTTTTAATGTTAAAAATGAGGTGTAATTATTTTTAGAAAGTTTCAAAAGTTATCTTTATCTGTGCTCAAAAAAGAATCCATCTGCCATAAGTATATCTGCCAAAGGATATTGAAGGGAAAAAAAGTACTGGTCTTAGATGTTTTAATTTTACATCTGTTCTTTTTTAAGCAAAATCTGTTCTAAAATTGTATAAAGCTTTTCTTTTCCTTAGGTTATCCGGTAGATGGAGCTATTGACTACAGAGTCTGATATGTAATAAGATTTAGTTTTCAAGGAGCACTTCAGTTCTTAATTATGTAAATGGAGGGAAACACCAAAACTTACACCTAGATGCCTTTTCTCTTTTTTGTGGCCTCTTTGTAAAATGCAAAATTATAGTAATTCCCAATAATTTTGTTTCAGTTAAAGGGATGAGTAAAGGGGCTGGAGCGATGGCTCAGTGGTTTGAGTGCTTACATGGCATGCATGAGGATCCAGGTTCAAACCTCATTACCACATACATATATACATACATACATAATACATACATAAATAAAAGGGATGAGTAGAGTAGGATTTTAGTCATCAAAGACCCCATGGAGCTTTTAAATTGATTTTTCCATCCTTACCATTGAAGATTCTGATCCAGTAGGTTTACTGTTAAGTCTGGATATCTGATTTTTCAAGTTCCACAAGAAGGTCTGATTCAATGCTAAAAACATGGCATAAAGAGGACCATGGGCTTTCTAAATTTGTTAAACAACTACAACTTAGTTTGTTATTAGTTAATAACTCAGTCATTACATAGACTAAAAGTTGATGACGCACCACGTTTTTGTTTTGTGTTTGATTTCTGAATGAATGAAGGTCATATAACTTACATTTCCATAACCCTTTACTGCTGATTAGGGAAACAAAACAAGTGATATTTTGACTGGAAAATGTATACTTATATAACCTTCCAAAATGTTTTATGTATTTATTTCTGACTTTCATAGCAATCTCAGGGTAATTAGGCTGGGTATTTACTAGTAACCCCATTTTATAGAGGAGAAAACTGAGACTTAGGTTAAATGACTTGCTGCAAATGCTCTAGCAAATATGTAATAGAGATAGGACTTTGGGTTTTAGAATATAATTATATGTGGCAGTTTTATCTTATTACTTGTTTTTCTCAGACTATTCAAATTTGAATTTGCTGAACACATGCTTGATGGTGGTGGGTGGAGCAGTCAGAAATATTTTAGAAGATGGAAGAAAACTATAAATAATTCACAGAGTATTTGTTTGGAATTGACTAATACACCAAAAGTTGTATGAGAACAGTTTTTAAAATGGGAACATCTTCCCTGTACAAATCTTACCTCTTCATCAGTTGAAGTTAGATTTCTTCTTATTTCCTACAGAAATAATTTTAAAAGACATTTTTCTTCTCATCATAAAGCTTTTGTAAGTATTTCATAGTTTGGAATCAGGTCCAATGCAATCAGTATGTTGTTTAATAGGTTGCGTTCTGTAAGTGATTTCAGTTGTTTGATTTATAAGTTGATTACCTAGAATTCTAGTAGGTATTCATATAGGCATGATATTCTAAAAGGTCTCTAAGATAAGTCATAAGAGTGTACACACACGGGCAGGTGCGGTTCTGGATGCCTGCCAGCAACTCAGAAAGCTGAGACAGGTGAATCACAAGTTCAAAGCTAGCCTCAGCAACTTAGCGAGGCCCAAGGCAACTTAGCAAGACCCTGTCTCAAAATAAAATATAAAAAGGTCTGGGGATGTGGCTCAGTAGTTAAGTACCCCTGGGTTCAATTCTCAGTACCAGGGGAAAAAAAGTATATACATACAAGTACACATACACATTAACCGTTTCTAGTACACCATCTAGAATACTTTAAATAGCATCAATTCCATGGGAAATAGCATGCTGTTGTCCACACAGAGTAACTGGAAGATGTCTCATAGATAAGAAACCCTCTAAAATGGCATCAGCCTTGGCTAACTATGTGAATATGCATTTGTTCTTGATTGTTTGATAATGATTCCCCCTCAATTGTAAGTCCATATTCAAATAATAAAAAAGGAGAAAATAAATAAAATGTGATTAAGGTGAAAAGAAGGTGGAGCATGGGTCCTACTTCAATCTGATTGATGTCCTTATAAGAAGGGAAATTTGGACACACAGAGATATCAGAGATGTGCACACACAGAAGAAATAGCATGTGAGGACATAATTAGAAGACAGTTATCCATAAGCCAAGGAGAGGTCTTAAATCAAACTGGCCAACACATTGTTCTGGAACAGCTAACCACCAGAACCATGAGAAAATAAAATTTCTGTTGCTTTAAAAACAAACAAAACAACAACAACAAAAAAACCCTCTTTCCTCTTAGCTGCCCCAGGGAATGAGACGAAGATTAAAGATCATGATGGTGTGGTTCCACTAGCCAGGACTCCTTGGGATGGGGAACAACTGTAGAATATTACAGAGAGGGAGAGTTGTACAGTAGCTTCAGAAGCTTCCAAGTCACTTATTCCCATTTAGGATTTAAAATCTGAACAGGATGGAGGAGAATTCAGTTTTACTCCAGTGGTCTCCAAACTTCTTTGATTAGGCATACTAGAGTTTGAAGAAATATTGAGCCTACTTTTCCAATATATGTATGTTTCTTATATTTTCATGTTCCATCATACCAGTGTATATTGTAAAATAATATATACATACAAAACAAAACAAATTTTAGGAGAGTGAATTTTTTAAAAAATGGAAATAGAAGTTATATTGGAAGTTAAATGGAAATAAAAGAAAGGAGCAATACACAGGAAAAAGTAAACTAATCTAGCTTTGAGGAGAGTGTCCACTACTAACATTCTTGTGTATCTGTTCAGAAATTTTATCTACCTAGTCCTTCTTCCCTTCATTCTCCCCTCCTTTCGCCCTCTTTCCTTCCTAACGCCATGCTTTTTTCATTTTATAGTGTACTTTGGAGATTATTCCATAACATCAATTAGAGATGTACTTTGTCCCTTTAAGGTGTTGGTATATTCCATCATATGAAGGGATCATAAATTATTTAAATAAAAGTGAGGGATTTTAATTTTTGTAACTGATGTTGTAATGACTATCTTTGTACTATAATCCTTAGCCTTTGCAGAGTGTATAGCAACAAAATATATTTGTAGAGTCTCTATGGAATACATTCCTATAAGTGAAAATGCTGGTGTATGCATTTAAAATTTTGATAGCTGTTGCTAAAGTGCTTCCAAGACCCTTTACTGATTTAAAACCCTGTGGGTGCCTGTTTATTCATTTTCATGTCAGCAGTGTATTACTGAACTTTTTGATCTTTACCAGTCTGATAGTTAGAAAATGATGAATAGAAGTTCAACTTGTTTTAGTTATTTTTCAGGGCTTTTCTTCATCCATTCCTAAATTTTCAATGACTTTTTTATGAGTTGGACAGCTGTAGCAGTTGGGATGGGGCAGATTCTTTACGAGCCAAGTGTTCCTGCCAAAACAGCATTGCTTCCCAGGCTTCCTAAGTTACTTTGACTGTCTTAAAGCCAGGCAGTCTCTGATTGTTACTTGCTTCCTAAAGCCCTTAGGTGGGACTAGGATGACTACAGTGGGAATTCTGAAGAAAGGCAAGATATGCTGTTCTTCTCAATGCTGAAGGTTGGTTCCTATCCTACAGGTCATTACTACCCTTTCTTGACCCCTCTTCCCTACTCCACCATTTCCCCTGGTTCATGCCATTGATGTTGTTTGCCAGTATAAGTACCCAGACTGTTTAAATTTGTTTATAAAGCCTGAATACAACAGCTCTGACAACACAGATTTTTTTAAAAAAAAAGAGAGAGTTAATTTTTTATTTTTTCATCTGGGTTTTTTTTCCTCTGTTTAGTTGCACTGGAAATCAAACCTAGGTCCTCGCATATGTCAAGTAAGCACTCTACCAGTTTTCCACCTCTCCAGCCCAAGATTATTATTTTTTTAAAAGAGAGAGGGACAGTGAGAAAGAGAGAGAGAATCAGTTTTATTTAGTTTTTTTGTGTGACTATCATTGCTCTGACACCTTGTTGTGTACGTAGTGCTGGGGTCCAAACTTAGCTCCTTGCACATACCGGGCAAGCTCGGTAACCACTGAGCAACCATTTCAGCCCCCAAGATTATTTTTAATACAGTACAAAGCAGCTATTCTTTTTATTTCTATAAATCAAATAATAGTGAAAGTCAGAGCCAGAGAGGCATCTTCGGGCAGTATCTTCTGTCTTGCACTCCATCCTAGTAATCTTTTCCCAGCTTTTATTTCTACTTATCTTGATTTCTCTATCTGGATTTTTATTTTGTTTTGGTATGATTTTTTTTTTTTAAGAGAAAAGGGCAGTGAGAGAGAGAGAATCAATTTTTATTGAGTTTTTCACATGACTTTCATTGCTCTGACACTTAGTTGTGTACCTGGGTGCTGGGGTTTGAACCCATGTACTTGCTCATGCCGGGCAAGCGCTATAACCGCCGTGCCACCACTCCAGCCCCCTTGGTGTGATTTTTTATAAGCAGTTTCAAATCTCTTTTAGAAGTAAATGCAGAGAATGGATCATCAATAGCCCAAAAATAGAACAAGTGAAGGGAAAATTAAAAGTTCAAAAATATGTTCATTATTATTTGATTTGTAACATCTCTGCTTTTACCATTTGTGTAGACTGTTTCTATTAGTATTTGTACAAAATGCCATTCATCGTGCCATGCTAATGTT
The DNA here is from genome assembly GCA_004027875.1 of Aplodontia rufa. Taxonomy (NCBI): domain Eukaryota; kingdom Metazoa; phylum Chordata; class Mammalia; order Rodentia; family Aplodontiidae; genus Aplodontia; species Aplodontia rufa. Next base: position 87,524 of record PVKS010001755.1, read on the forward strand.
TCTTTAGCCATTCAGTAGACTGGAGCTACAAGCCTGGTACAATTCCTGGTCGAAAGGACAATTCCTCAATAGTTTGCAGAACAAATGTCTCATGTATATATTCCTTTTGACTTACAGCTTCCTCAGATTTCAAAATAGTTTCTTCTTTCTGGAGCATTCTGAAGTAATTCTTTAGATATTGCGCCTCAGAAATCCATCCCTTTGTAGATGACCATCTGAGTTAGGGGTCCCCAGGCCCTGTCTTTTGAGACAGTCTGTGGACACGTTTTTGCTTCAGCTGTGTCACAGTTAAATCAAGCCTGAAGGAATGTCTAAACAGTTGACTTTTTTAATGGGTCACATATATTTCAGCACAAGCCATAATAGCATGCAAGGAGTGAACTATACTTATTCATGTTTCTTCATATCAGGTTTGGCCCTCTCTTATTCTCACTTGTTCCAGTTTTCCATTTAGCTTTACTGTTTTTTTCTTCTCAACAGGTTGCTTGCACACATTTAGATGTGGATTTAGTCTGTGTAACTGTAACAGAGAAACTACCATTTTACTTCAAAAGACCTCCTATTAACGTGGTAAGTGTTACCCTTTCCATTGTATTTTGAGTCTTTAGAGAAACTTGCATTAGCAAACTAGAAAAGGGACAGGAGAAATCAGCATTCTTAGAGGGAAAACAAAAGCTAGGGAGGGGGGCCAGTTTTAGAGATGCTTTTATTTTTGTTAACTGACTAAAGGGAGGAAGAAAGGTTAGAATAAAAAGAATCTAGTTAATTATCAAGATGTTTTAGAAAAGCCTTAGAAATTAGAATTTAGGAAGGATATTCTTAAGAGAGTAGCTAATAATGATGGGTGCTGATGGCCTGAACATGAACTGTTGAAAGGACAGAGCAACAAAGAAAGATGGGACAAGAAAATAATAATATACAGAGGTTCCTTGAGACACTAGCATATTCAGAAGGAACGGGAAGAAGCAGTTCATGGCGTCACCTGGGCATGGACTATGCAAATTTACACTCTGGATTGCAGCATACTAGCTCAGGGTTACTTTTATAATAACAAAGTGGCCACATGTTCCAGGAATTTTTTGTTCCTCCCTTTTGCTACATAATTTTCCAAATTACCCATCTACATAGTTTTCTCTTGTTTTCCTTTGCCTTTCATCTTTCATCTGTCACACTGGCCTCTAAGTCTCAGTTTCCTCCCATTTCTATTATAAAGGTGATGTATTCATACTAATAACTATTTTGGTAGTTATGAGGTCAGCCCAGATGTTAATTAGTTGCTTTGGGAGCCTGATCCGAGGAATACTGTTTTAGGACAGTGGTTTCCATAACTGTCTTGTTCTCAAAAACTATTACCCAAAAAAAAGGTTTGGCAAATATAATCCAGATTACATACCCAATCTTTTCAGAATTGGAGTGTTAATTTTTTCAAAGTGGATATTTTCCTTATTCTTTTGTCTCTGTGGAATAACTCCCTCAATTTTTGTTTTGTTTTGTTTTGTTTTGTTATCTTTTGCTTTTTGCTTGTTTATTTTAGTGCTAGGGATAGAATCCAGAGGTGTTTCACCCCTGAGCTATATCCCCAGCCCTTTTTATTTATTTGAGACAAGGTCTCACTAAGTTGCCTGGGCTGGTCTCAGCCTTGCAAGTCACCATGCCCTACTTACCCCCTAGATTTTTGTTTCTCTATTCTCCTAAGGAACTGACTTGATACTGAGTATTAGGGAGAGATAATGAAGAAGAAAAAATGAATCTGTTTGGTATGGAAAATTTTAAGTTGATTTATTTTCTTGTTTTTTTAAGCAAGATTTTATTTTTCATTATAGCTTTACATACTGAAGGGGTTTGTTGTTACACTTTCATGCACACACATCACATATACCCCCTTTACCCCTCTACCAGTTGACTTATTTTCTACCCCAAAAAATATGCTGCTAAAATTGTACTTGAAAAGTATCAAAAATGCATAATCATATAGTTAAAGGAACAACTATATAACAGCTCTTTTGTTAAATAATGAGAGTACTACTGTACATATAGCAATATTAGCTAAATCTGAATCATTGATCTCCCCATGCCAGTGCCAGTACTTCTAAATAAATGAAGAAATACTTAACCCTAGCCATCACATTTTGGAGTTGAAGGTCTGTGTGCTGTTGAGGTCACTTTTCAGATGTGGGGAATTGAAAACTAGCAAGGTCGTTGAACTCTCAATCACAGGGTAAGGGCCGCTCTGGTTGGTTGCTTGTGAGATAAGACCTCCAATGTGTGCACCAAGTAGCTATGATAAAAGCCTCAAATTAATACAGTGCCCAAGTTTATGACTGTTTTGTTAGCTTCATGTATTTTTCCTCTTCAGAAATAGCAATCTTTGTCTTTAGAAGTTTGCCTTAGCTTTTTGCTAGCCTCAGTCAACCCAGTTCCTATGTGAGGAGTACCCCAGAGACAAGCATTACAGCCACTCTGAAAATTGTTGTTGAACTACCACTTTTTCACCTTTTTCTTCACTTTAAATAAACTAGAAAGGCCACCTTCTAGGTGTTTTTGCCTGAATAAACTCATACATGATTCTGTGTGCTTGGTTGGGAGGAGATAGTGGCATATGATGCTGAGACCAAGTCTACAGAAAAGACAGTAATACACAGCTCATAATTCCTCATGTGCCATGACAATGATTCCCAGTAACTGTCTTGGTGAGGTCTTTTTAATTGGAATTCTCATGAATTTGCCTTAAATTTAAACCAGCTTGTAAAAGCTTGTAGGGTATACCAGCTGTGCATAGGCCTTTTCTAACTACCCCAATATCTTGCCTAAAAGTCTTTTCTGAAATTTGCTCATCAAATTGGTGTATGTCTAACTTAGCGTATCATGAGGTTACAGCTTAGGAACCTGGCCTAGGTGGTTGTCAGTGTTGAGCAGAACGTATATACAGTGAGGGAAGTGGGGCACTGGGGCAGCACAAAGCAGAGAGTGGCACTTGATGCAGAGGTACCAGAACATCCCAGCCCCTCCCCCATTCCATCTGGAGAGACAGGAAAGCTGCTGTTGCATTTTGGGTATTTTGGGCATAATTCCCACATTTTTCAACTTAAGAATTCTGCAAAGTAAAAAAATTGACAAGTGGGAGGGATATGCAATATTTAACACAGTGACTGCTTTAAAAAACATCTTCTGTGAACATATTACATATGTTGTTTAATAAAAACTAGATAACGAAGTGGAAGGAAAGGCTGCACAAGATTATTTTTAGTCTTCATCTAGTATAGAAGTAGAGTGGTATGGATTGGTCAAGATGCAGACAAGTTCCTATTAATTTATTCACTTATTTTTCATTTAAAAGAGAAAACTGGATACTCACAGGTGTCCACCTTATTGTCCTGGGCAAATAATAGTTGTTGCATAGGTGTGTTTATCATTTGCAGCATAATATCTAATGCTGATATGGAACAATTGGAGATATACTCACTGGGAAACCACAGAACATGTAGTGAACATGGCTCACAGCTCAGTGTTAATTCTTGGTCCCTCCATGTTCCAATGGTTTTAAGGATAAATTTGTCTTTGGCCATGAGAAATTAATAAGTTGGCTTTATAAAGGTCACTTTATTCTGCACAGAAGAAAATAACACAGATCTTAATTTGGTTAGGTTTGATGCACTTTTCTTCACTGGTAATGAAAAGCAGGAGTATTAAGATAGGTGATTTACAATGAAGTGTTGGAGCAGTGAAAGTCACATGAAAAACTAAATAAAATTGGTTCTCTCTCTCTTACAAAAAAAAAAAAAAAAAAAAGCTGTACACCAAAAGCCATGTGAGAATTATCAGCTCAGAAGGTTGGGATTAGAGGGACCCAGAAGCTGGAGCACCCAGTGTTTATACTAAAACCCTGCATTTATATACTTGACAGCACTCATAGCACTAGACCCTTTTGTCATCTTCACCCTGTGCTTAGGACATCATAATATCAGTTATGCAGATTTCTCCAAATCTTATGTAAACCTGTTTAGGAATCTTAATTAACTTGTATGGAAAACTCAGCTCTACCATGTGATAGATATATTTCTAAAAAATTGGATTAAACTCCGTTTCATAAATTATCAAGTGATTTCCTACTCTTCAGCATTCTATAGCATAAGCACTTGCACACCCACTATGATCCAGTAGCTTTGGAGTGGGATGGATGTTTATTATCTCCATATGCAGGTAATGGAATTGAGCCTCAGGTATTTTGTGGCTCACAGTTAAATGTTTCTCTCAAAAGGTTGGCCAGGGATTTTTACACAATTTTGATTCCAAATCTGTCATTCCCTACTGGGAAATACTATTTAAAGATACTTTACAGCGGAACTCTTTGTAAAACACAGAATAATTTCATATTTTAATATATGATCTTTATGCATTTGTGTGTGTTTTTTTTTTTTAAGAGAGAGGGACAGTGAGAGAGACAGAGAAAGAGAGAAACAACTTTATTTAGTTTTTCACATGGCCTTAGTTGCTGCAACACTTAGTTGTGTACGTGGTGCTGGGGTTTGAACCCGGGTCCTCGTGCTTGCCAGGCAAGCGCTGAAACCACTGAGCCATCGCTCCAGCCCCTGCATTTGTGTATTGAGAATTTTTTTAAACAGCACACGTTTACCTTTGCTTTGTTTTTATTTTTGTTTTTGTTTTTCAGTGTTACTGCCATTCAAAAATAACTAAGTTCAAGTTATTTTTAGTTGTTTGATAATTTTTTTAAAAAAAGAAAAGGATCAATAATACAAAAATGGATTAAGAATGTTATAAAGATATTTCATAGGAAAAGAAATACAAATTGTCCTTAAATATATGAAAAGTTGCTTATGGCCTGGAGATGTGGTTCAATGGTAGATTACTTGATTGGCATGCAAGACTCTGTGGGTTTGATCCCTAGCACCACCAAAACAAAAAGAAAGAAAGAAAAAAGATACTTATATTCACCATAATAAGA
>PVKS010001755.1:92586-133161 GCA_004027875.1 Aplodontia rufa
AAAACAACAGAAATTTATTGTCTCACAGTTCTGGAGGCTAGAAGTCTAAAGTCAAGGTATCAGTAGTGTTGTGCTCCCTCTGAAACCTGTAGGGGACCATTCCTTGCCTCTTCCTAGCTTCTGGTGACTTTTATGGCAATCTGGCTGTTTGCCTCATTAATCCCAGTCTCTGCTTTTGTATTCACAGTGTGTTTTCCCTGTGTGTCTTCATATGTTCACCACCTTTTTATATATATATATATACATATATATATATATATATAAATGTTTATTTAATCATTAGGACATATTGATTGTACAAATTATTGATTTTCATTGTGACATGTCTATACATGCATGTAACATGGTTGAATTGTAACCACCCTTTTTTTTAATGACCCCTCTTTTTACCCCATCTGTTCTCCTACATTGTCATCTTATAATGATGTCAACCTATTGGATAAGGAACCTACCTTCTTACAGTATAATCTCATCTTAATTACATCTGCAGTGACCCTACTTCCAAATAAAGGTACATCTTGAGATACTGAGAGTTAATACAACATATCTGTTATGGATGGGGACACAACTTAACTCATAATATCCAGCAATCTCACTTTAGTTGTTTATTCTACAAGTATTTGAAGCAACCCAAGTCTATCAGTAGAAGCTTGGGTATCTCTACAGTGTAGGAAGTACTATGCTGCTATAAAAAAGAATGAGGTTATGAGCTGACATGGTAAAGATTTCAAGTCAGGACAAGTCTCTCTTTGGGTTAAGAAAAAGTAGTAATGCATGTTCACAATTGCTTATGTTTGTATGAAGAAACTGGAAGAAGACAAGAAATTAATAAAACCGATTATGGGAAATAGGGAAGGGGCAGGTGAGAAATGCATATAAGATTCTATTGTTGGCTCCCGGAAGCAGATGTCGTTCCTCCACGAGCGTCCCATTCACTGCACGAGTTCTTCTGGGGGAAACTGCAGCAGGTGAGACCCAAGGTGGTCAGCCATGTTTTGGCATTACCCCTGGATAACGAAGTATATATACGTTGATTACTGTTGGTTTGATAATGTTTCCCCCTCAACTGTATCTCTATATACTTCTAATAAAAAAAAAAATTTATACCAAAAAAAAAAAAAAAAGATTCTATTGTTGGGCTGGAGCAGTGGCTCGGTGGTTACGGTGCTTGCCTGGCATGTGCAAGTACACAAGTTCAAACCCCAGCACCACGTACGCAATGGAGTCTCGGAGCAGCATAGGCCACATGAAAAACTAAAATAAAATTGATTCTCTTTCTCTCTCTCTCTCTCTCTCTCACTCACTCTCTCACTGTCCCCCTCTCATTTAAAACAAAAAACTGTTGTTTTCTGATTTTTCTTTGATTTGTGAGTGTTGTAAATAAATTACATATCTTAAAAATGGATTGTCATCCATTTGAATCAGTTAAAAAGCTATTTTTTATGAAATTAACAGAGAATTAATATATAGTCCTAGTAATCAATTCCCTATTTTCTTCTTTCTCTACAGCTTTGCTTAAGTTTTTATACTTGGAATTTTATTGCCATTTTCTCTCATTTCAAGTATTACACACCTACCCTTGGTAGCATCTTTATTACTATTGTTTCTCATTATTAAAGAAATCTGAGCATCTCCTAGTCCAGAACCTTTGGTCAGTCATGGGAACAAAAGCCAATCAGACAGGCACTGTCGTTCTTTATGAAGAGTCAATTATGAACAATCATTGAATGAGCTCACAATGATTTACATGAAAATGCTCTTAGAAGCAGGAGCCAGTAATAAATCTGAATTTCATCCATCCAAAGATTTAAAATAAGATATTATGAAGAAAAATGTACAACCTTCAATAGCATATTATCTTTTATTTTTAGTTTTCTTTCTCAAAAGTATTCTTTGCAGTCTTAAACTTGATTAATGTACCAAGCTCAAAATCATAAGTTTTTTAAAGAATTAAAGCTGATAATAGTATCTTTATTTCTCTCCTCCCCTTCAGAAGGAGTCTTTATTTGCTCTGATCCCCACAAGGGTTTAGAACTTGAGGTTCAGTCAATTAGGAATATCTGGGGATGTGACCATCTGTTCTATATCACTCATATCTTTTCATCCTACTGCCTTGTGATTGAGTCCTTGAAACTAGAAGGATGAGGAAAAGAAACATAAGTTAGCCTCCTTTGACTAATTAGTAGTTTTGGTAAAAGAAATAGCAAAGGAAATAGTTGATGATGTGGCCAAAGGAGATTTTTTTTAGATGTTTTTATCTGTGTATTTTATTTTATTTTATTTTATTTTTAAAGAGAGAGGAACAGTGAGAGAGACAAAGAAAGAGAGAAACAACTTTATTTAGTTTTTCACGTGGCCTTTGTTGCTCCAACACTTAGTTGTGTACGTGGTGCTGGGGTTTGAACTGGGTCCTCATGCTTACCAGGCAAGTGCCGAAACCACTGAGCCACCCCTCCAGCCCTATCTGTGTATTTTAGTTAGCCAAATTCATCCTGGTTCCTGGTCATTATCAAATGACACTTTTCCCATAAGCTACCATTTATTCACTCAAAATATAAATATATAACTTTTGTGTAAAAGGCAATTGTATGCTGGGCTTGGTGGCGCATGCCTATAATCCCAGCAGCTCAGGAGGCTGAGGCAGGAGGATCGAAAGTTCAGAACTATCCTCAGCAACGTAGCAAGGCCCTAAGCAACTTAGTGAGACCCTGTCTCAAAATAACAAATAAAAAGGGCTCAAGATGTGCCTCAGTGGTTAAGTACTACTGGGTTTTGATACCCGCTCTAAGGAGTTTAAGCTAAGTTGGGAGAAGGAGGTATACATTTAACTGTAGCACCAAATGTCATTCCTAGAAATAATAAACACAAGCCAAATATATGGAAGTGGGGGAAATTTTCAAAAGTAAGGGAAGAAGGGAAAGTCACAGTTTAGAAAATAGTATTTAAATTCCAACTAAAGTAATACCAGATATAGTAAGAAAATATAAAATTTGAGAGCCATAAGGCCCAAGGAAAAGGGAGGATTGGGGTGTGGAAGGAAAGAAATCTGTGTTCCGAAAGGGAATGTGGAAAAGGGGCCCTCAGTATACACCTGAGTCGAATCAAGGTAGACTGCCAGTTCTGAAGACAAGTTTCATCATTCCCTGTGTACACTCAGGAATAGACTCCACAGGTACACTTTGACCCAGTCCCAGCTCTTTCTGTAGGTAATAGAAACTCATTTGCCAGCCAAAGACTGGGAGCATCAAGTTTGAACTGTGCCTACCATCCTTCTTTGTTCATTCCAAAGACCACTATATCCTGCATGACTTTTGCAATTTGAGAGTCTATTACCTGCATGCTGAAGATTGCTGTTAGGATTAATCTTTGTCACCAGCAATTAAGACCTATATAGTTGGCCCTTCCCATCCTCCTTAGCCTCAACTCTCACCATAGGGTTCCCCCTCCTCCTTTCTTTTTCCACTGTCTGTTTTGTTTCCTATTTGTTTGTCTTTGTTTTTTGTTGGGTTGACTCAGCCCCTTGCTAGCAGGGAAGAGGGACCCCATCCACAGCGGTGCCCAGTCCCCAGCCTTCCCTGAAGACAATCAGACACTGCAGGGAGTCAGGTCAAGCAGGAACTCCTTTATTAGCAGTCACACTCAAGCTTATTGAGAAACCCAGCGAAAAGAGGAAGTGCGTGAAGCCTATAACAGTAAAGGTCAACTTGTTTTTATATTTTTTATGGGACCAAAAGGCCTGTCAATCTGGTGGTGTGATTTGGCCTGTTCTTTGATTGGCTTAGGCCTGCGCACGCTCACTAGGTTGGCCCGCCCTCCCCTGGGCTCCTCAGCGCCATCTTTGTTGCACCCTATAGTTTTTTATTTTGCAATGCTAGGGATTGAACCCAGGCAACTGCTTTACCACAGATCTACATTCCCAACCCCCTCTAACATTTCTTACATGTCACCATGCTCCAACCCTACTTGCTCTGTCTTCTTAAAAAATGTTCCATCTGCTGTGATTTGCTTAACTGCTCCTCACCCACTCTAGACTCTTCCTCAGTAACATCTCACAGCTGAAGTTTTGTATTTTTATGTACTTGATGGTGTCCCCCTCCAAACTGTAAGCTCCTAGAAGGGAGAAACCATCTCAGCTTTTATACAAAGTAGGCTTAAAGCACATCTGTTGTTGCTAGAGCAACAATGCAAAATGACACAGTGAAATAAGGGAGACCTAACTAATGGAGTAGTTTAAATCATGAGTGAGCTGCACATCAAGCAGATGGACTCAGAGCAGCAGCAAGACACAATGAAATAAAGGAGACCTAACTCCCAGAGTTATTTAAACCATGAGCAAGCTATGCACTGAGCAGTCAGACTGGAGCAATGGTGAGATGCAGTGAAATAAAGGAGACCTAATTCATGGAGTCCTTTAAACCGTGAGTGAGCCAAGCACCCAGCAGCTGGATTCCTCATCCTTTTATTAAGATAATCATCAGCAAGTAGAAACTTTAACTCTAAAAGTATAAGGTGGTTTTTCTTCTGGTAACTTCTGACCTCTCTTCTGGATGTCATTGTTGTATTGTAATGTTCTGTTTGCAGAACTGAGTTAATAATTTGCTGTGTGCAGCACATGTTAGTTTTAACTTACCTATACCATAGAAGAGCACTCTTTAGAAAAACAATCACAAGTATGAGATGGAGCCATAATACAAAACGAGTCACTCATGTCAATCAGTTTGCTTCCATGTGGTATCTCCATGTTGTGAATGAATGAAAAGATGAGTCACTCATCTGGAAAGCTGAATAGTGTAGAGGCTCATTTCAATTCCATTTCATCCCTCCCAGGCTTTCTTACTGTGCATTCCTATGTATTAAGAATATATTGGGGGGCTGAAGTGGTGGCTTGGCGGTTAAGGTGCTTGCCCGGCATGCACTGAGTGTGTGAGTTCAAACCCCAGCACCACGTACACAACGGAGTCTGAGAGCAGCTAAAGCTACATGAAAAACTAAATAAAAATTGTTTAAAAAATATATATATGTATATATATTGAGAGCTAGAGAGGTGGTTTGGTGGTAGGAGCACTTGCCTGGTATGCACAAGGACCTGGGTTCAATCCCCAGCACCACATACATATGCAACTATGTGGAGGAAAAACAAAAACCAAATGAAAAAAATTTAAATTAGCTCTCTCTTTAAAAAATGAGAGAGAAAAAAAGAATATATTAAATGTGAAAGAACTTTTTTTCTTCTCATGAAAAAGGTCAAGCTTATGTGGTAAAATTCTGAAGGATAAATCCACCTAAAAATCAAGTACTGTATTACTAAAGAAAAAGGAAAGAACAGATCCTGAGCAATTAGCAGCCTCTGCCACAGTGTTTTACAAAGTACCGAAAGGGTTATACATATGAACATAACATTCCCTTAGTACAGTGCCTGGTACAGAAATCAGCCCTCAAATAACCATAGGTGTTGTCTTCTCTACTTCAGCTTATGTGTAATAAATGACTTACCTGAGAGGCCTTCCCATTCTGTGGGTGTTTTTCAAATCTTCACTTCTTTGTCTCTTTCTTCATTCCTGAGCCAAATTATTTGGTTCTTACTGTTTGCACTTAATTTACCGCACGTGTAGGGAGCCACATCTTTGTTTTTCTTTCCGTAGTTCATGGAGTAGTAGCTCCTCTGCCACCCATTGGGACTTTACTCTCCTTGGCCTCTTGATAGTTCCCATTTATATAAAGTCAGCTTCCCCACATTAAAGGTAAATTCTGTGGATTAAATACAACCACAGATCTGTTTTCTTCTTATGGATAGTGCCATTTGGGTGTGAATCTGCCTTTGTTCAAGGATGTACCTTGATATGTACGAAGTGTGTGGGAGAGGGCGAGGAGGGAGGTGAATTGGGGGACTTCAGTGAAAATTAAGTAAGATAGTATGCATTCATCCTAGACAATTTCTTTTCTTCTTTCCTGTGAAGGCAATTGACCGAGGCCTGGCCTTTGAACTTATCTATAGCCCTGCTATCAAAGACTCCACAATGAGACGGTACACCATTTCCAATGCACTCAATTTGATGCAGATCTGCAAAGGAAAGGTATGGTTCCATACATTTTAGGATGTTTTTCACATCTGGCAGTTTTTTATTAACACACTGAAATTGTCATACTGATTCCTTTTCCCTAAAGAAGAAAATTCGCAAGTCACAGGAATAAATTGTCCCATTTCAATGAGCTCTACTTAAGGGAAAGAAAAATATCAAGGGAACAGTAACGTAAGGGAGGGAGAGATATGTTGAAAGCCTTTATCTTTCGATAAGGAATTTGCAATTTACTGTGAAAAGAATAGTCTAGGTAACAGTTGTTTGTTATCAGTGAGTTGAATTAAGGTTATATGATCTGTTCAGCTAGTGTTTTAAAACTTAATTCATCTCTATTAAGATTTGTTTGGAAAGCCTCTTCTGTATCTTTTTATAGCCTGCCTTTAGTTTCACTTGAGGTCTTTCATTTTTCATTTTAATTATTTACCTTCTCATTAGAAGAAGTTGGTATTTGAGCCTTAAATGTTAAAATGTGGTTACTGGTTGTTTGTATTATAAGACTTTTCAATTACATTTTTGCATTTATATAAGATTAAGAGTGAACTGCTTTCTGTTTTGTAGAATATAATTATATCCAGTGCTGCAGAAAGGGTAAGTCTAGCATGAAGTACTTTGTTTTTGCTTTCCCAACTATAAAACTTTGCTGAATTTCTAGGGGAGAAATTAAAATAGTAATGTAATGAGTTTCATGTTTTCTATTTTAACTGTGCATTTGCTCATAGTAAGTGCTGAAAGGTAAAATTTATCCCTATTCATTCTGGGCTTCAAGTTTTGTTTATATAGTTTTTTCTTTATACCGTTACACAAATGCTTTTAATGGTTCATTTATATTTTCATAAACCTAAAAAACCTATCAAACTTATAACGATCTAAATTTATGTAATTGACTTATATTTGGCTACTTAGGCATCCTGTTAATTCACTGCAAATAGTCATTGAAATATAATTGAATAACTTCTCTCACATAGATTTTTTTGTTCATTTTGTTTTAGCCTTTGGAAATAAGAGGGCCATATGATGTGGCGAACTTGTATCCTTTAGTTTGACATTAAAGCTTTCATTTTTTTAACCTTTTTTATCTTATCATGAAAATAAGTTGGTATTTTAGCCTTAAATGTTAAAATGTGATTATTTTTTGTTATAAGACTCTTCAATTATTTGTCTTACATTTATCTATTATTAATATTGATCACTTTCTGTTGAAACTTTCTTTAAAGAAATTTGAAATTTGAAGTGGTATTAGAGTTTAACATATTTTTCGCAACTAATTACCATAGCTTACACTTAATAGCATCAAGAACAGGTTTCCTCAGGTTGTAGAGAGCTTTAGCCTTCTCTATTTGTTTTTTATTTCAGTTAATCATCAGATAGAAAATGGGAAAAAAGATAGAAAATATTAGGTTCCAGTTAGGGTAAGAACTACCATAGAATTCATTAGTCTCTCCCTCAATGTGACCAGGTGAGTTAGCATTTGGTGTTGATGTTTGTGTTGTCTTGGCTGTCTCTGAGTTGAGGTCCTCAACAGCACGGCAGAGGGTTGCTGTTTGGCCTGTCTGAAAGTGACGCCAAGGCTGCAGTGTCCACCAGCTGTCGAGCAGCACTTCTCCACGCAGGTGAGCAAGTTCTTCCAACAAGTCTGGTCGTGTTTGCGGCAGGTCATCTGTGTCAACATTTGAGCCATTACAGAGCTCCTTTGAGGTCATCTTTTCTCACCATACTCATCACTTCAGTCTGTCTTTTCTGGAGTTGGTGCAGTAAATATAGTTTGCATTACAGAAATAAATATTAAATGCTCTTTCAAGCTACACGTTTGCTCTAGCCCACATTTTGATAAATTCTAATCTCCTTTCTCGTCCCTTATCTCTAAAACAGTGAATTTCATCTGCTTTCCCTGATGAAAATCACTGTTTTAGAGAACCAGGTATATTGGACATATTTATTAAGCCATTTATTAGGAAAATAAAAATAGTAAATACAGTTTAAAAGCCCAACAAACAAAATTTAGACTGTAACTTTTGCATTTATGACAACTCAGAATGTTTCTTTTCCTATTTTTGTTTTATATGTATAGACTTTTTAAATTCATATACCATTTATATGTATGTATTTCTTCCCCTTAATTTCACTACTGGTACCCATTGAATGTCATGTTCATCACATGATAAAAATTGAAATGGAAGTGTGGTGAAACTTTGGAAAATGAGAATAAGTTTATTAACACAATTTAAATTTTTTGTAGTCTTGCTTCACTATTTTTATAATTTTTAGCACTAGTTACAGTGGTTAAGAAGCAATTTAGGTGGGGCTGGAGCAGTGGCTCAGCGGTTATGGCGCTTGCCTGGCGTGTTCAAACCCCAGCACCACGTACACGGCGAAGTCTCAGAGCAATGAAAGCCATGTGAAAAACTAAATAAAAATTGATTCTGTCTCTGTCTGTCTGTCTGTCTCTCTCTCTCTCTCTCTCTCACTGTCCCGTCTTTCTTTAAAAAAATAAAAATAAAATAAAAAAGAAGCAATTTAGGTGATAACATATAGATGAATTTTAAACTTCAGAATAGCTTGCTACATATAGACTAAGTTATTTGTGATAGGAATAGCAAGGTTATTGAGGGCTTGTTTGGTTTGGATTTTAATGATCTTATTTCTCTTGAGAGAACTCAATTTATTGGCTTATCATAAATTATATGATTTTGCTTGTAGTGTCAGCATTTTTATCTGGAGATTGCTACAATGTCTAGTCTATACCTGATGACATGAGCTTTGAGAATGATCAAATTAATTTGGATTTTTACGAAGATTTTCTTGAAATTAGGGAAGAGCTGGTTCACATTTTGGTACTGCTTCCATTGTTTTTGTCTATTTTAAATGAATGTATTGATTCATTAAGATTTTGGATAATGAGCTGGGGATTATAGTACGTTGGAAAAATGCTTGACTATCATGTACAAGGCCCTGGGCTCACTCTCCAGTACTGAAGAAAAAAAAAAGATTTTAGATAATCAGTGTTCCTAAATAGACTAAACCAGAAAAGGAATAGGGGAATTGTGAAGTTGCATCTCTACATTTGATTTCAAAAGGCCTAACTATTCAACATATGATTTTAAAGTCAGACTTTTTTTAGAATCTAAAAGAATTACAGGCTTTAAGTAATGTTACTAGTGTACTTAAGTCAGTCATAGTTTACATCTGCTGTTTCTGTAAAATTTTTAACATTTGTAATCCTATAAAGTATAATCAATCATAATTAGATGATAAAGTAACTCTAGTTTTAGTTGACATCAGTATGGAATAGTAGTGTGATATGTTTTAAGATCACTAATTCAATTTGAGTTACTTAAGAAGAGAGAAATGATTCTGAGCCAAACAATTCAAAATCTCATTATACTCTCATTGATGAAATATCAGGTAGCATCCGTATCATTCTGAGTGCCACATTTGGGAAGGATGGAGCACTCCCAGAAGATGACTGATAGGTGCTTAAAGGGTCTAGAAACCTCATGATGAGGGAGTCACTGAAAGCAGTGCAGGAATGCTTACTTGGCAGACAGGATACTCTTTGCTTTTCAACATTGTAAGGCTTGCCTTTAGCAATCAGGTTCTATGGATTTCCAGGAAAGAGTGAACAGAAATTCTGAGGACATTGTGAGTAAAAAGGTTCAAGGTCAAAAGTCTTTAGCCTGTGAAATGTTCTCCGTCAGCCATTGGACTGAAATGGACCTGGTAGGGACAAGGCTTTAATGCCTCTTAAAGAAAATAGCACACGGGTCAATGATGAGTTTAGAACTAGTTGTAGATTTTCCTTGGCAAGGTGATTAAATAAAATACTGTATGTGAAAGCAAACTAAAACAAAAGTACACAAGTATAACTTTCTATTATTACAAAAATAAATCTATTTTTAAAAGACAGTAAAAGAGCTACTTTAATAGCTATAAATGGAACTTATTGTTCAGTTCTTTGTAACGTCAGCTTAGATTAAGGAGAGAATATTCATACAACAAAAATAGAACATTTCTGAGATGGAGCTAAAATAATTTTAGTGAAACTAGCATGTTGTTACAAAGTGCTGGTTTTTACAATTTATGTATTTAATTTATTCAGTTTTGGGGGTTGTACCAGGGATTGAACCCAGGGGTACTTAACCACTGAGCCACATCTCCAGCCCCCCCCTTTTTTTTTAATATTTTGTTTTGAGGTAGGGTTCACTAATTTCAAGGGCTAGCAATCCTCCTCCCTCAGCTCCTAAGCCACTAGAATAACAGGCATGCGCCACCACACCCACCTTATTCAGTTACTTTTAGACTGTTGCTCAGAATCATAATGATATAAATGTAAATACAACATTTTTCAATTGGCAAAGCAGAAATCACTCATAATTGCTTTTGGGGGGTTCTCTCATTATGTTGGCATTTTAATGTCCTTAAAATCAATTTTGTCTTTTATAAACTAAAATGTTTTAAAAGCAACTGGTAATGGTTCAGGAGACATGGTAAGTTAGTCCTCACAGATGGGAAGATAATGCTTAACTCTTTGGAGTTGACTTTACTTTTGTTACTTCAAATAATTCTTAACTGAATTTCTGCTCATCACTTCTTTTCACTTTACCTCTTTGTAGCTAATAGCTGTCTTTCTCCTTCTCCACAATCCCTTTCCATTGCCTAAGGATAAAGTTTTAATCTCTTTTTCATGACATTACCTCCTTTCCTAAGCTACCCTTCCAGATTCGTTTTTCCCTGATTTTTTTCATACCCCTCCTTCACACCAGCCATATTGTCCCCTGAATATTCTTGCCCAGGTTCTTCTTAATTTTGTCACCTTGCTTTCTGTGCCTCCCCTCACCCCCATCTTTTCCTTTATTCCTAAGCAATGTCACTTTTTTTATAGAAGATACTTTATTGGTTCATCCACATGATTAATTTGTAATAGTTTCCCCCATTCCTATATTTTCTTTTAATGTGCTTATTCCACCGTATTATAGAAAAAGCACTGTCTGTTAGGCATCTTCATACCCTATGTGTATGACACAGTACCTGGTCCTTTAGTAGGTTTTTAGCAGAAGTTGACTAAATTTAAGTTGAATTCTGCTTCCAATTTGATCTTAGCATCTAAAATAATCCCAGCATTCCTTTGCCCTTTGTCACTCACATATAAAGGATGATAAATGTGTGAGTTTTGTTTTGTTCATTTACTCAGTTAGCATTTATTGGACACCTGTTATGTAACCAGGGTATTGGTGATGAAATACGATTGATTGCTCAGAGATACATTGATGACCTTGTGAGAGAGAGAGAGAAATATTACATGGGGTTACATGAGGTGGGCACACACCCCGTATGGGAGCAACATAACTGATTGTTGTATTTGCTCTTGCGATTTGTTTAGTTTTCTACCAAATAGCACTCACTGCACCAGTGCCTGTGACTTGGATTCTGGTTGCGTAAGATGCCACAGGCAGACCATTAAAGATAAAACCCTGTGCTGAGGTTTTTACCCGTGCGGTAATCCTTAGGAATGAAGTAAATGTTAATAATATACGATTTGTTACGTTGGAGGAAAGGATGATGACCATAAATGGCATCTGTACCCATCGCAGTTCATTATGGTTTTATCATCTGCTAAAGCCATCAGCCAACATCTATAATGATATTTGTTAAACCACTTCTCTTCAAACACTGTGATTTCTCTGTTTTACAGAAACTAGAAAAACTGCTTTTGGAATTATTTCTACAGTGAAGAAACCTCGGCCATCAGAAGAGGATGATGATTCTCTTCCAGCTTGTAAAAAAGCTAAATGTGAGAGCTGAAAAGAATGGGCCAGTCTCTGTCAGCACTGCTTTCTTCCCTTTTATAGTCACCAGCCACCACAAAAATAAAATTTTTATGATTTGATGTTTTGATTTGAAACTAGAAACCTATGGTATGTAAGAATAGTTTTATATTCAAGCCATTAAAACACAAACAAAACCTTTAAAAAAAAAAGACTACCAGCTTAATGAATTTAGATATATTTTAAGAGAAAAATAGAAACTATTTTGTTTATGTTTTGTATAAGTGAAAAATAACAGAGATAAATGTTTCATCTGGGCATGATTGTGCACACCTATGATCCTAGCGACTCGGGAGGCTGAGGCAGGAGGATTGCAAGTTCAAATCTAGCCTCAGCAACTTAGTGAGACCCTGTCTCAAAATAAAAAGGCCAAGAATGTGGCTCAGTGGTTAAGCACACCCAGGTTTAATCCCTGGTACCAAAGGCAAAAAAAAAAAAAAGTTTCAATGTTTCTAGAGACTTTTAATATTAATGTGTTTCTTATTCATTTGAAAACCACGCTTTTCTACTTGCTATACATACATTGCTTGTTATTTTTAAATCTTATGACTCAAGAAGTGGTCATTTTGAGGGGTATTATAACTTTTATTAAGGTGGTGACTTTTAGTTCATCTACTCTTGTTTTAAACTACTCGTTCATGTATTCATTGTCAGAATTCTTTCTAAAAGGAATTGATATAAAATTTGGAGGAGAGGGAATGTGTCATAAAACTTGTCTCCTTCATTTTTTCTTACTTTTATGATGTATCTGAAATAGATTATTTTAATTGGAAACCCCTGAAACCCTAATAGTGATTTTCCTAACAACTGTATTTAAGATAACAAAGCATCTAACTCAAACACTTTGGAAACCATTTTTTTAAATAATAGGATCATCATATTATAGAGGTAGCTTTTCTTTTAAATAGCTGCATTTATACTATATTGATATAAAGACTCCAAAACGTAATGGAGTAGAGCAAGAGATCTAACTGAATTAAAAAAAAAAAAAATCTTAATGAGAAAGAACAGTTTTGAAAGTCAAAGTTAATATTTAAAAAAGAAAGCTTTACACCAATCTCACAAATATAGATGCCTAAATAAAATATAAGTAGAAAGAAACTCAAAACAACATGAAAAGATGAGAATTAGTGCAGAAATGTGAGGACAGTTCAGCTCCGAATGTTAGGATATTTCAGTTCTTCAAAAAAATTTTTTTCCGTGTGTGCGCGCGCTGGGGATTGAACCCAGGGACACTTAATCACTGAGCCACATCCCCAGCCCTATTACTACATCATATTAATAAGTCAAATGAGAAAACTCAGAATCTTTAGTAGAGGCCAAAAAGACATTTGATAAAATGTAAAATCCACTTCTCATTTTATAAATAACAGAATCCTTGGCAAAATGAAAATAGAAGAATGTTGCACAAGTATATGTTTTTATGCACACATTCACACATGTATATTAAGCATAATGGTTCTGTAATTAAAGCATCATTACCTGACACCTGTTGGCCAATTTGATGGACTAGCCTACCCATTGCCCCCGAAATGTGCTGCTGCTGCATCCATACACCAACTCTGCCATATCTTTGCAAGTTTGCTTCTACCTTCACCCCAAGTGAATTCACCAAAAGTCAACTGTGTTAATTTACAAGCCTGTTTATGTAAATTGTTTTTAATATTGTGAATTTTGCAGATTAATGTAAAAAACTGAAAATTGATAACTTTGATGGTTATCCATCTAAACTGATGCTTTGGAAAGGTTTGAGAAAGATGAGTCATTAAAAAGAATTATTCTCTGCTTCTCCCCATTCAGAAAGACAGCCATGTCTTGTACAGTACCAGCCACCACCCTGAGATAACGATGGTCATATTAACTGGATATGACCATATTGGGTGCTGGTCACCGGGGCTAATTTTAACTCTAGCAAAGTAGATATTGCCATCAGTGATCCCTTCATGTACCTCAATTGCATGGTCTACATGTTCTATGACTCCACCCTGGTAATTCAATGGCATTGTCAAGGCCGAGAAGAGGAAGCATGTCTTCAGTGGGAAGTCCATCTCCATCTTCCAGAAGAGATAACCTGCTAAAATGGAATGGGTTGATGCTGGTGCTAAATATGTAGTGGAATCTTCTGGTGTCTTTACCTTGGACCAGCAGCCTTAGAAAGAACATGTAGAAGAGAGAGGCCTGCAGCTGCTGGGGACACTCAGTCCCCACAAAGTCCCTCAGTAGAATCTCCCCAGCTTGACAGTATCAATCCCAGACCTCCTGAAGATGGTAGGAGCTTAGGGACCCCTACCTTGTCACATACCATCAATAAAGTCTGCTGCACCCAGACTCCCCAAAAAAGTATAAAACAAACAACTACTATCAAATCAGGTGTCAGCAAGACAAATAAGACCCAGGGGTTATCTAGAAATAATTCTGCACTCAGATTTCTTCACTAGAGTCTTAAGTTATCTTTCTGCTATAAAGAGACTAAAACTGGAGGACAACTTTGGAGCTTTTATCAGTGCATCTGTGGAATTGAACCTTTCTTTAAAAAGTTGTTATATGAGTATACATTTAGATATTTTAAGTTGAGAATATTTAAAGGGACGTATGTTCAGTTTTTTTGATGTCCCACTTTAGTCTACTGTATGAATTAAATGTGCTAGCTCCAGTTGTACCAGATATGCTACTGAGGATTTTTGTGTTAAAGAGGTAAAATTATTTGCAGATGTGGCTGTCTTGGAAAATGCAAGAGAAGCAAATGGAAAACAGTTAGAAACACGAGTGCTTCTTGGCGTGTGGGCGTTTGTGTAGTATGTTTTTGCAGTGGTGCCTACTTTCCATTTATAAATACATGTTTATCCCATTATTCAAAACAGGAGGGCATGATGGATGGTCACCAGTGAGCAACAGCAAGAGAGTTTTCTTACTGTCATTAGAACATGACCCACAAATTTAGTTGCTACAAGATAACAACACCTTTTAAAAGTATTGAGCAAGGTGGCCAGTTATAAATTAAATACACAAAATCCTAGTTTTTATTAGTAACCTCTTATGAAATACAATTTTAAAAGATGATCATATTTACAAAAGACAAATTACCAAGAAATGTGTTAGACCTCCCTGCAGAAAACCCTTAATAAAAACAATAAAAGAATGTAAAAAGAAAGAGAACTGGAATAACATGGAGAGAAATATTCTTTTTTTAATGAGACAAATTATATATCAAATTGTCTCCACGTCTATGAATTTATCAAAATGCATATGAATGTTTTTGTTTGCTTGCTTATATGTTTCGGTGTGAGGCTTAGCAATCTGAAAGAATATGAAGATAAATTTTTGGAGACAAACCTAATGAGATTTGTACGGAGGAACTGCGTAGTGTCCGTAAAACTCTAGTACATAAAACTAATTGGCATGCAAATTCAGAGAGATCAGTGAAAGAGTAAGTCCAGGATAACACTCAGTCATAAGAAGAAATGGTGAATTGTTCAGTATGTGATATCGAAACAATTGGTTATTTGGTAGCACCAGCACAGCTGAGTTTAATGCATAGAAAGACAAACTACATGCTTTAAAATCTCAACTTGGTATTTACTAGTTATGACCTTGGGCAAATTATGTAACATTTCTGTGCCTTGATCTATTCCCTTTACCTATAACATCATTATGAGGATTGAACAGATTAATATTTATAGAAGGCTTACTTAAAGGGAGCCTGTTGTCTAGAATGTACCTACTACATATCAGCCGTAACTGCATTATTTAGGAACAAACTAAGTCATGTCCTTATACCTAGTACATTTCCATAACAAATCAGGTGTATTAAAGATTCAAATTCAAATCAAATATTTAATATACTAGGAAAAAGGTAGGTAAATATTTTTCCAAAAATTAGTATTGGATTGTAATACACTCAATGTGATGTTCAAAGCCAGGAAACAAAAAGGTTGATGGATTTGTCTCTATAAAAATATTCTATTAGAAAAATACGTGTCACGCATTGCCAGACATTGTCCTGGGCTGACAGAGGTCATGTTGCCCAGAGATGCCTGGGGAGTTTTACCCACCTCTGAGGTTGGCCCATGGCCAATGTACAGTGCAGGCGTTACAGCCCACCCTCTGACTTCTGGGGTGCCATTTATGCTCCAGAGTACCCCAAAGGGATTAAGCTAAGAACAGCTTTCTTCTGAAACCATGTGTTTGCCTCTTCTGCCCCACCTGTTTCCCTTATTTCAAGAGGACCTGACTTCATATAAACCTAGGCAAATAAAGTTGATTTAGAAAATGTCTAATAAATGTGAAGATGCTGAACTTTACTAAACATGAGGGGAAAATCATCAAAAATATATCTTTGTTTTGCTTGTGAAGTTAAGATATTTTAAAAGATTTATAAAATAAATATTTTCAAAATTGGGAAAGACAACACATTCTAGAAGAGATATAATTTGGTACCAATATTACAGATACCTCTGTAAATTTGTTCCTTAGAAATAACTGGTCATGTGTAAAGGGTGCATAGATTAAGCATATTCATTGCAACAATGACTAAAATAGTGGGGAAATGGAAACAACCTAAATGTCCAATACTAGCAGGATTAAATGATCCATTGTACATTGAAAGAAAAGAATACCGTTTATAAAGAAGTCTAAATTGTCCACTTGAAAAAAGTTAGAAAATTAAGTGTGGACTACTTACAAATAATGTGGACACAATCAGAATGTCATGAAATTAGGATTATATGTGATGTTGGCTTTTTTTCATAAATCATATCTATGTTGGTTTAATACTTAAGTATTATTGCTTGTTCAAGAGAAGAGTGGAAATTTTTCCATTGTGGAAGGAGAAGAGAAAGGAAAGCAATATAATCAATACTACAACATGGAGGGGTAAAGTACAACTGGATCACACCTGGGGAACTAACAAAATGTAAGAATCCAAAGATAGCTTCCTGGAAGAAGTACAACTAAAACATAGGCGGTGGGTGAGAAGAAATTTTGCAGTTTGGGTGGTCTGGGGTGGGGAGGATGGTCTTCAGGGAGCTGGCACAGCACAAGAAAACAATATATGCAAGTGCCTGGATACTTCAAGGAACTGAAAACTCAGTAGAGTTGAAATTTAGAGTTTGGCTAGGAAAGGAGTGAGAGATAAGAATAGAGTTAGCAGCAGCCAGATTTAAAGGATTTTATAAGACATGTTAAGGAGTTTTCATTTCATCCTGAGGGAAATGGGAAGCCATTGAAAGATTCGAAAGAAGAGAGTGAGTGACTTAATCAGAGTTGCATTTTAGAAAAATCCTTCAGGGTGCTCTTGAAAAAAAATGATAAGTAACCCTAAAGTTCAGCAGCCCTGGCAGGGGTGTTTAGAGTGCTCCAGAGAAGTAACAGTGGTCTAACCTAAGAGAGAAGCACCTGGGATTGGAAGGCAGGGACAGATTACAAAGCTCCTTAGGCAGTGTCCTTGGATAAGCTGTGGTTGACTGAAAGGTTGCAGTGAAGAGAAAGAGTATTCTCCATTGACAATGGGATGTGCTCTTCATAGAAAGGGAACATGAGATAGAAGATCGTGAGCAAAGTGTTCTGTGGGAAGACAAGGAGCTTATAAAAAATTGATCTTGAGTGATAGAAACTTGAAATTTTCCCCCAAAGTGTTTATCATTTCCACAAGCAGGGATAAACAAGAGTTGATCTTAGCCTAATGGGATTTATTCTATGTTGTCTCTCATGTCCTCTTCCTCGTTATTAGTACAAATATTTATACGTGGAAACAGAGCTTCTTCACTTTAAGTTTTCTCTTATCCTCCCTGATCTTTGGGGAGAGGGAGTTAAAGAAGGCACTAAATAGAATTGGGTCTCATAGTAACACATCCACATTATGCCATGAGAGTTATCTGTAGTAGCAAGGGAAATGCTGTCTATATCATAGGTACGTGGAAGAAACTGAAGGACAAATTAAGTTGCTGACAGGCTAGCCAGCACCGTGTTGGGGAGGCACAGGGGTGGCAAAGGGAATTAGGAGGGAAAGAACAGCATGAAACTGCTATGAAATGCTTAATCCCTATGGGAGATGAACTCCACAGATTGGTAAGAGAGTAGAGAGAAAAGATACAAAAAAAAATTTTTTTACACCACCCTCCTCACAACTCTGTGTCCATGACCAAATAACTGGACGACTTTCTGATGATGGACTGTGCCTATACACTCTTCCAAAATGATAGAGGCTTCTCTAGAGGTTAACATATATGGTGCTACCTGGAATGCGCTTTGCGGGGTACAGTGCTAGTATCTCACATCAGCCTTCGTTAGCCTTCATATATTTCTTCAGGGACCAAACATTTCCATACACTTACCCCCTTTCCTATGCTCTTCTGCCCCCTGGAACACTAAGCTTGAATAACTCCAGTGTGTCTTTCATAGTTACCCTAAAGGTCACCATCTCAAAGAATTCTTTATAGAATCTGCCTCCCATTCCCACCAAATTGTACACTCCACATTTTAGATACTCATAACACTATTTTTCTTTCATTGTACTTGTCATAGATTGATACTATATATTATTATATTAGTTTTAATTATTATTGAGGGTGTACTGGGGATTGAACCCAGGTGCAATTTACCACTGAGGTACCCTGGTTTTTTTTGGACAGGGTCTCATTAAGTTACTGAAGCTAGCCTTGTACTTGCAATCCTCCTGTCTCACCCTCCCCAGCAACTGGATTTATAGGCGTGCACCACTGTGCCTGGCCAATTATTTTTTTAATATTATTTATTCCAGAAGGACAGGGCGAAGACACTTTTTCTAATCAAAGGTCTTAGCACCTGGCCTAGCACTTGTCAACAATATAACTCCCACTGGGGGTTAAAAAGCCATTGATCGGGGTACCCGGTCTTTGAGCCCGCCAGCCCTGTCCACAGCAGTTCTCCTTGAAGCCCTGATGAGGGGGTAAGGGAATTTAGTACTTGTTTAACTCGCAGTACTCATTCTTCTCACCAGAGGTCTCTTTCTCCACACGCTTGGAGCAGAGGCAACTCCTTCATTTTGCGTGTTGCTTACAGTTGTCAGCCTCCATGCTCAGTGTGGTTGTGGCACTCCAAGGCCTTTGCATCACCTCGGAGCCTGTTAGAAATACAGAATGCCAAGCCCCACCTGAGACCAGTGGAATCTGACTCTGCCTTTTAACAAGATCCCCTGGTGATCTGTATGTACACTAAATACCAAGAATGCTGTTATGCAGAATATATCTAATCTGAAAAAACTTAGAAAACCATGGGGGAAAAAATCCTCCCCTCCTAAATGGCCTTTTCACATGGGACATCTCCACCATATTTACAGAACTTGGAGGTTTAAAGTGAGTTTGCTTTTATTATGAATATAAAATATACATAGAACATATTTTATATTTACACATTTACAGTTTGCATTTCCTTTCACATTTTGAGATCAAACTCAGTTCTACATAGGCTTTTTGGCCTATCCTTCTACTGCCCATCGCTTACACTCATGACATTCTTTCACATGGTACACTGTGTGACTTGGTTACAACCACCACCACCACCACCACCACCACCACCACCAGGCCCAGGGGTGAGGTAGCTGGCTTTGGCTTTACTGTCTTTTTTACTGAATTGCTTGCATTCTCTTGTTTCCTTTCCTGTTACTACATGCCTTCCACTGCTTCAGTCAAACATCAGCATTAAAATCCAGAAGAAAAGAGGGATGCAATAATTACCCTTGTCCTTTAAAAAAAAATACCTTAAACTATCTTAACCTGAGTGAGGACACGTAAGTAGGCACTTACAGCATTGTACGTTTGTTTACATGGTTTAAGAACCATCTATGGGAAGGCTGACGGTGTTATGCACAAATTAAGTTTCACCCTCCAAATGATGCTCATGAGAGTCAGAATATCAGTGCCATTGAAGCAAATAAATAAATAAGAATAAATAAAAATAGTGAGTTTCACTAAGAGAAACTTAAATAGGTATAAACCCTGTGCCTTCTTGAAACTTGACTAGGTACGTCTTCATAACAAGTTGACAAACAGAAGCTGGATCTTATGTATAGTTAGTCTTCTTTTGGGCTGTGCCTTCAAAACGCCAGCAAACAGCTACTGATGGGAGAGTCTTGGCTTCCTCAGAACGTAGCTATGCGGGAGCTTTTGTAGTTCTCCTTGAGGCTGTCAAATATTGCTTTGGTTCCATTCTGCCAGTGTAGCACCAGATCCATCGGGGTCTTCCCAGCCTGGTCAAAAGAGAGAAGAAAGGTGGACATGCAGGTGAGAGGTATCCGTAGTTCCCATTCTCGCTGTATGCTAATGAGGTGCAGGTGATCAAGGTATGTTATGGTTTTCACTATGAGTGATTTGCATTTTATATTCAAACCAGCCTTCACTATTTCTCACAGGGATTATTTTGGTATTTTATGTTACCTTTTTATTTTGATCCTGTGGGACTATCCCAGACTTTGGCAATATCCCAGGTCCCTAGCCCCCACGTGCAAGAGGAACCCAAGTCATTTTGAAATTAAAAAAAAAAAAAAAAAAGCCTGTATGCACATCCAATGTCTTGTGGAATAAGCTCCAGGAAGTCAGCCTCTTGGTCCTATTGATTTGGGAAATAGGGGATTTTGTGGGGGAGTTGCTCTTTTGTTTACCTATTTGTCTTTTGTTTGTTTGCTTGATAATGGGCATTGAAGTCAGGGGTGCTCTACATCCCCAGCCCTTTTTAATTTGAGACAGGGTCTCTGCTATATTGTAACTGGGATTACAGGTGTGCATCACCATTCCCAGCAGAAAATAATTCTTGAGTTGACAAGAACTGATGGCGAATGAGTCACTGCTGCTCTGTGCCATTTGGCTTAGCACTCAGGTGACTACAGCTAAAGCAGATTTGCCACAGCTCCTCAGGATTTGCACTAAGCCTTCCCAGGAAACTTACTCTTCTTGGAGTTGATGTCAGTGACATGTGTGAGTAAATAATTTTTTATCAAAATTTGATCTCTTATACACATCTCAAGATATTTACAAATATTAAAACTGTCACCTTTCCATGCCTGTCTTTAGCTATGAGAAGTCCTAAATATTCACTCAGAAATACTCTTTAACCCAGAGATTGCAAACTAGCAGCTTTGAGATGCAAATCAGTCTAGAGACGTGTTATGTTTTACCCAAATTAGAACATTTTTTTAAAGTTAGACTTAATTGGCAACAGTTGGACATCAAGAGATTTCCCAAATGGATTTGTGAAAAAATCAGAAGAGATGGCAACATGGCACCTGTGATCCACAGAGTGTCATTGGAAGGGATTGGGGAAAAGCCATACCAGGCCATGTGCACAGACCCCAGTAGCCAGTCATCTGTCATGTATGTGATCTACCTGGTCCCTTGGGTATTTGTGTTAGTGACTCTGAAACCTTCATTTTGGAATTTTCCCGCCTCTGTTGTATCTTTCTTAGGGAGCACTCATCAACAGATATGACAAGAGTTTTGGACAATGGTAAAGTATTATATGTTGTTTCCAATCTCCTTCAAGATAGTACCCAATTGCTTACTGACCTTTTTGAGGAGCATGAACCCACTGGGCCAATAATATTAATAGTCTCAGGACCCTTATGCTGAGGGTTCACAGATAAGTCAGAAACATGTACCCTATTCATGTATTTTTGGCTATTCTTCCCCAAATTCCTTACTCTCCTCTCTGTTGAAATTTATCTTCTGATTTTCTGGCTACTTATAGGCTTCCCCCAAATCTGCATGCAGTTTTATCCCTGTCAGTTGTATCTTGCTGCCCTCCCCCCAAAAAGTCTTTATATGTTCTGCAGCTTTTTGGAGATTTTCCAGAATCTATAATCTTTCAAACTTGCCATTTTCCTGATTCAGTCTCCTGAATCTCTGGGATTACAAGCAGGTACCACCACACCTGGCCTCTTTCTCTGACCTTTTAAAAAAGTCATTCAATAAAACCAATCCTAGTATCTAACATGAGGGAAGCTTGCTGGTAACACTTATCCCAAAAAACGCTCCATGTATCACCTATCTTTGCTCCTGTCACCAAGTCATATTTTCTTCTTCTTTTTCTTCTTTTTTTAAAATGATAAAATATTCCTCTCAGCCTCATAATAACACGAATAAGGGGAGGAAATTACTAGCATTTTAAGATGATTGTTTTCCTTTATTGTAAAGTGATTCTCCAAAATCCTCAAAATTACTCCTTTAGTAATTTATACTCATTCCTCCTGATATTTTTAAAGCTTATATTAGATGTTTACCTGGGAATTTGGGCCATATGAGAAGTTCCTTCTGCTCCCTGCTTACAGATGAAGTTAATATGTACTTATCCAAGAATTTTCAGGGCCTTAATATAGAAAATTATTTTGAGATATGTGCAGATCAGCCAAAATGGAGAATGGATGGGAAGTTAGCTGAAAAATATAGGCAAAAGCATGGCTAACCCCTGAAAGAAAGCCCTAACATTTCATGTGGTCATTTATAAAGAGAGTAGAATTATTCTGAATCACCCTGATTGGATATTGATTATTTTTAGTTCGTTGGCTCCACTGACCACTGTGGAATTTTAGGTTATTTTCAGGAGCTAACCCAAGCTCTGCTCAGCCAGGAACGACCAAGGCAGCTTGGACTTCTCTAACATAAGTGTTTGAGGAGGTGGGCTATTTTGACCATCTTTTACTTTCAAGACCAAATTTTTAAAGAATTATTCGGCACTGAAGTCATAGCAGAAGCTCTGCCTTCTCACATCTCTGACCATGTGACCCGAGTCCTTGCAAGAATGACGGCATTGTTACGGAAATGGGCAGGAACAGTGAAATCACCAGTAGATCCCCCAAAATACACTGTTCTGGGAATATTTTTGAGTCTTTAAGAAATTCTGGAGGTTAGCTGGCAAGCTCCAGCCCTTGTTTCCAGTACTTACACAGTTCTTGACATTCAGGTCTGCGCCATACATAATGAGGAGTCTGATCATCTTATAACGGTTCAGTCTCACAGCATCATGCAGTGGGGTATCTCCCTCCTTCAAAAGCAGAGTAAATAAGCTAGTGGTAGGTCTGAGGCCAGAAGTGGGTCCCCCAAGGGCACCCCCCAGCTTGCCAGAGTGATTCCAATGAACAAAACCAAACTCAGCAGCCCAGGCTTGCCCCGCTACTCAACTCTGTCTTTGGCATTGAGATCCGCCTCACAGGCGATGAGGTGCTCTGCGCACTCGTAGTGACCAGTCCTCACTGCCACATGCAGGGCTGTGCTGAGCAGCTGGAAAATTGGAAAACACTGCTGAGTCACTGGGAGTGAAGACACAGCCTATCCTAAACCCCAAGGCAGATGCAAGGGGAGACATGGCTAGGGTCACTTTTCCAGATGACCTCAGTGGAGAGGTGGGGTTGGGAAGAGCAGGGGAAGGAGGCAGAGAGAAGGAGGGAAGGGCAGAGGAGTAATACCTTATCTCGGGCATTGATTTTTGCGCCTTTGTTCAGCAGCAATTTTAAGACATCCAAATTTCCCCCACGGCATGCCCAGTGGATGGCTGTAGATTCAAGCTGTACCAAAGGTAAAAGGACATGACAGTGTAAATGAGAAGCTAGTCAGGGGATTTGTACTTGGGTTCTAAAGCCCAGCGGGGTGGAGGTCTGCTAGGATATCCACAATAGCACTTGGCTAGATGACCAATTCCAGCCATTCTAGATGAAGATTCTTGCCAAGTGTTTTAATTTAACTGTCTGAATATGTTTTCTGCTGTCATGTTTAGTACCTCCAGTGCCATCTCCTGTGCTCACTGCTCATTGTACTTATAGCAGATTCCCTCCTCTCTGCTCTATTTAGTTTATCTCTGGCCTTCCAAATTCTATACTCCCGAATTTTGGTGTCTCTACATGCAAACTTTGTTGTTTCTTTAATTCTTTTTCAACTTGTTTGGTCTTTGGGTTCAGTTTTGGCCAAACTCTGGATATTTTGATGTTCCTTTTCCACTTTATTATAACATCAAATTGAGCTGTATTTAAATAAATGAAGTCTTTTCCCAACCAATCTTTGGTTCATAGAATATACTACATAGTGGTCTTTGTAGAAATCACAGTGGTTGAATTATCGAGGTCTGAATTGCAGCTGCTTTCCTTAGGTGCAATTCATTTAGTATGCAGTCTAGCTCTAAATCTCATCGATGGCAATTGGCATCTATCACATAAATGTGCAGCTAGAAAAATTTTAAACATTGCTGGCAGCCAAGAGGCCAAGCACAGGCTGCTGCGAATAATGGAAGAACAGAGGTGTCGAAAGGCAAGTGCACACTGTATTGCTTCTCAGTAATGCTACTGACTTGACAATGACCCAACACTCTGATGAGGTTATTGAGTTCTGTTCGACAGCTTCACTTCCTTCTCTTCCCCAGAACGCGCCACCTCCTTCTCAGCATGTATGGCAAATACTTTCCACATGACCTAGTCCCATCACCTGACTTTCTTTTGTATGGAGAAATGAGCTTTTCCCTGGTTCTCTCAGATCAATTTTCAATCCAATCAGCCCTGTTTTTCAGGATAGGTTTTCTTCAGCTTCATATAGTCTACTTATTTTGGCTCATTTCCAAGCAAAGAAATATATTTACCATATCACGGAATTCAATCTGGGCTCCAGCTTCCATTAACTTCTCCACAATTGCCAAATGTCCTTCCAAGCATGCTCTGTGAAGAGCTGTCCGTTTATACTGTCAGAGATTTAAAAAAGAGATAGCAATATATATATATATATATACACATACACATAATCCTTTTAGAAGTAAAGTCCCCCCCATTTAGCTGGGGACTCTGCTGGCCTGATAGAAAGTTGAGTGCTTCTTTAGGAAATAGAAAAGTCGAAGTTAACAAATACTGAATTACAGTAATTATCTTGCAACTATGATTGAAGCTTCCTGCCACGTACATTTCTAAGTGCTCAAAGGCTTATGCTGAAAGATGTGGACTTAAAACCTCAGAACTACCTAAATGCTGACACTTCCCTTTCTTGTATCTTGAACTTTTCTTGTTCATGTAGCATTTTGCCAGGAAGATCATCAGCCAGTTTTCTTCCATTCAAAGTAGTTTTTAGATTGAATATTACAAAGGATTTAGTTCATTTTCTTGAAAGAATGGGAGACTTGCTTTTATTGTGATCCCTTTTTGCAGTTCATGGGGGGAAGAACACAAAAGGGTTAGTGATTTCTGGTAAATTAGTTTCATATGAGGGAATTAATAGGCTATTAGAGCTGGAGCAACTGTGAGCATTATTTTACCTTAGTAGATTATGTTTACAGATTAAGGTCACAGAGGCTGCAAGAATGAAATTGAGATTACTCAAAGTCAAGTAGCCAAGCAGGGGTAAATCTGAAACTTGAACTACAGTTTCCAAATTCCTCGCATAGTGTTGATGTGTTCAGGTCCTATCAAAGATGATGCTAACAATATATTTCTCCCAAAGTAACTTTTTGGCCCTGCCTTGTTAAGTCTTTCCCAAGGATCTAAGAAATTACAGACAAACTGAAAAATCAGCCAGAATTAAATGAGTACAAAAAACAATCCACAGCACTAATCCAGAATTTGCAGGGGCAGGGGGCACTGCACTCTCCCATTCTCCCATTATGCTTTTGCAGATGTGGCAACAGCTGGGGAAATTGTTTCAGGTGGAAGGTCTTTGGCATCATATTCTCAAGGCTGCTTTAAAGCATAAGAAACATAAAATTAATGATCTGGATTTTGCAGTGCTTTGTGTAAACCTTACCTCATCACACACATCTGGATTGTTCTTGTCTGACAAGAATTTTTCTACTACTGGCAATTTATTCTCCAGAGCAGCCTTGAGAAACCTAGGCACATCCACAGATTCTGTCTAGAGAAAAAAAAAAAATAAGAGCGTGAGAATTTCTGTGAGCTTTCCAACATTCAGTCAAACCCGCCACTGATATTTGTTGCCCTGTAAACACAACTCTGGATGCAAAATACTATAAAACCAAATAGTCCTTACAATGATTCCAGGTTCTGGTTCCTTCACAACTGGAACTTTAGTTTTCCTGTATTTTTTCCTTTTCTTCAGTTGAATGATTAGTTCAAGGTCTTCTAAATTTTCAAGCTTTGATCTTTGTTCTAGTTTTTTCTTTTTGAGCTAAAAAAGAAATCCAATTTTAAAAACATGGTGAGTTCTACTGACATGCCTTCTAATGTTGTCTAAACAAATCTGCAAGGTCTGACACAAGTATGTGAATAGTTTGAGCAAGAAAATTAAATAAATCATTGGTTTAGTGATTTCTTATTCAGGTATTTGGAGGTCTAATCTTCAATTAATTGCCTTCATGTTTTCTTGCTTTGCTTGTAGACTCAACCCTTGACTAATTAGAGATATCATCTAGTCTCTTAAGTGATGATTTTGTAATTAGTGCCATAAACAAGCCTCAGATTTCTGTAGAATTTTTATCATGCTCAAAAATTAAAGTTTCTTTTTTTTTTTAGCCCAAAAGAATCTAGTAATAAATGTTAATTTCTGAAACGTGAGTGCTTTTCTCTTTCAGGTGGTTCACCGGCCAGGGTCTCTGAAACAGACATTCAGGAATCGCAGCTAACTAATACACATTTTATCTGTGTTAGTAAATAGTAAACGTTCACTCAACAACACAGATAGTGTCAAAACAGATAGCAGATACAGTCTAACAATGATCCATGGACCTAAACCAAGTTATTGATAAAAAGAGGTCTGTCTTGCTTGAGATTAAATAATCAGAATATGGCATCAGAAATTCACTGGACATGATCATCTCATCAAGTCTATTTCTCAATCAAACATGGTCAACAGCACATTAAATAATTGATTCAGAATCCAGAGGTTATGGTCTTTTCTAAGAATAATTTTCTCGAACTGTTCCATATGTATTGCTTCTTTAAGGATTAGAATTTGGTAAATAAATAAAATAAAAATAAAAAAAAATCTTTGGAAGAGTTTTATTTTTTCTCTTCTCCCCTTTTTCTGATACCTCCATCCCCAACCCCAGCCCCAACCCCCAGTTCTATGGAAGTTTCTCACCTCTGCCTCTCGCTGTTTCTCACTTTCCCACCGTTGCTCCCCCAGGCTCACATGGTGAATTGGAAGTGTCTTTAGATCCTCTTGCTTCTCCAAAGTAACAGCAGCTTCATATTCTCCATCTCTGAAATCCTCAGAAAGGAAGGCCCCCGCCTCCCCATTGCTATTCTTCTTTCCTGTGACCTGCAAAGGAAGAAGATGGCAGGGTAAGAAGCAGCAGTGTCCTTCCTGGGGTTCCCCACAGAGGGTGCTGCAGAAGACCCTTGGTCCTTCCTCCCTGGTGGTAGTCACCTCTATGTGGTGCACTCTCAGCACTTTGCAACACATAGCTACAGAAAACCCAGGATTACCTTCAGGTGCGTGTCCTACTCTCTCAGTTAAAGCAAGGCTCAGTTCAGGTTGAAATATATATAAATCTACTTTGTCCACATACTCAGATTTTTTCTAGGAGATTCACAAACCCCTCTCTGCTTATTTAAAATTCCCTCATTTTAGGTAATTTTGACAACTCTTGGCATTGAGTTGGAAAATTGCCAGCCATATATTCTTGCAAAAAAACTTCTCCCCAAGGCATTTTGATAACTACATGTGATGCCACACCATGGTAATAAAATCAAAGGAGAAGATAATAAATAGGAAATATGCAGAGAACTCATTACTGGCAGCTCCATTTTATGCCAATTTTACTTGCTTCATCACATAAAATAACCCCTTCTTCCACAGGCGACACTTTCAGAGTTCCTTTGGATCATGCCTGAAAGTAAAAGGCATTTCAACTTTCAAATAAAAACCAAGATGATCCAGTTTTCATTGTGAAAATAATGCATCTTACATACCAACTCCTCTACTTTCAGCACCATCATGTTGGTGGCAGTGAGCTGCGAGCCTCTCCTGTGGAATGAGCCCCTGGACTTGGCCCTGCTGAGCCTCTCCACACCAGTTAGCTTAAATAGCTTGGGCAGGATGAGATAATCTTCCAACCTGGGAACCCAAGTAACACCCCCCGCCCCCACCAGTGGCCAACTCAGAGGCAGGTGAATTTTCATTCCAGACTCAATGTCTGGGAAGCCTGGGGGGTGGGGGGATGACCAACTCACCCTGCTGAATATGTGAATCAGGAAGAAATGTGAGAGGGCCATTCCTTTGGCAGTGACCACACTGCTCAGCAATGTGAGTCATCCTATTTATCGAGAAGCCAGGGGACAGCTGTCTGTTGATATTGCACCACATCACTGCTCTTTTTCCTTCTTTGTCAGTTTCCATATGACTAACCTATCAAGAAAATGTGAATGCCCTGCCTATCACACTCCCGGTAATATCTTTCTGATAACCAGACTTATCAACACTTCACTTTGGGGAAGTGTTGCCTCAGGACATCCTATTTCTGTGGGTAAACAGCAGGAGAGGAAAGGATCTGGGTCCTGATGGCACTTGTCTATATCTGTTTGGAATTCTGCAGAGTGATGTCTGGGGCTAAAATGGCCCCATGACATGCCACCTTACTTACCATCATTGAAAGAAATTAAAGGCATTCAGTAATGCACTTTTTTAATGGTGTCATTGGCCATAATTAGCACATGACATGCCTTCTGTGTTCTGAAACAGCATACTAATTGGAGCATTTTTCCTTCAAAATGGATCAGAGTGGTCCAGATATATAGATTAGATGAGATCAGCTATTAGCCATAGCATAACTTTGATTTGGTCATTGAGATAGTTTTCAAATCTGTGGGAATAAAGAAACGTGTGGGAATTGAGCAGGAGAAAAAAACAGCTTAGGTCAGGTGTGGTAGTGCACATTTGCGATCTCGGCAATTTGGAAGGCCGAGGCAGGAGAATCACAAGTTTGAGGCCAGCCTCAGCAACTTAGTGAGGCCCCAATCAAGGTACTGAGAACCTGTCTCAAAATAAAAAATAAAAAAGATTGGGAGCTGGAAAGGTGGCTTAGCTGGGGAACACCTGCTTGGCATGTGCGAGGATCTGGCTTCCATCTCCAGAAACTACATACACAAGTAAGTAGAGGAGAAACAAAACCCAGTTGAAAAATTAAAATTAATTCTCTCTCTCTCTCTTAAAAAAAAAAAAAAAGAAGGATTGGGGATGTAGTTCAGTGGTAAAGCATCCATGTTCAATCCCTGATACCAAAAAAAATTAAAAAAAAAAACATATTTGGGGCTGTGGATATGACTCAGTGAGAGAGCACTTGCCTAACAGTCATTGAGGGCTAGGGTTCCATACTCAGCACTGCCCATAAAAAAGGATTCCTTCACTTCAGGTATTAATCTAGGCCAATTTATGATGATTCCTAGGGATCTTTTTCAAAACACCCAAATGATTCTGATATAAAATTTGAGACACATGGCCAGCAGGATAATGAGCTTTCCTTTGAAGAGGGGTAAAGAATTTTTTCTGATTTCTGGTTTCTCATCTCTGAGGTGTCAAATTATGAAAAATATTTAGGTCTTTCTATAGTTCAAGGAAAGGTTACTATCTTCAAAGCCACTTAAAATCTTATTTTTTTTTTCAGTGAAAGAAAAGTGAGAGAAGGGGTGTATTGGTGGAGGGCAGTGTTGACTGAGGGTTGTGACCTTTCTGCCTCTCCCTCCTCACACACACCACTCAACCAACATGGCTGCCATGCTCGTCTGCCCCCATTGAAATGATCTGCCAGTGGATGACGTCTCTAGAACTTTCAGAATGAGACACTGATCCCCAAAACCAATAATGCTGACAAATAAGAACCCTTCAACACCCCTGCGTCATGTCTGCTGTTCTCCTAATGTTCTGCCCCGCAAGGGGTGTGGGTAACTAAAGGAAATCTCTCAGTCTTCTCTTTGAGGTAGACACAGTTGACACTGTTTTCTTTGGTCTCTTGAAGTGAGACGCTTTCCTACCGTTCAGTCCTTGTGTCCTTTTTGTCCCAGGCCTGACCCAACTGAGGGGAGGATGAGATCTCTTTGAGGAAGGGCAATGGGTAGTTTAGCGGTGTTGAATATGGAAACCCAGAGCTGCTCCAACCTCCCAGTTTGAGCAAGACCAGCACTCTCATTTTGTAGAAAGGATATTGAGGTCCAGAAATTGTTAGGTACCTTGCAGATTTCCTGAGCAGTTCCTACCCCAACCCACTCAAGGCCCAGACAAATTATTATTAAATGGCTCTTCGGTGCTCAAATCCCCTCAAAGGATAGAAAATGGGTAAAAAGGCTTACCAAACCTTTTCCTCCCTCTCATCATTTAATTATCCCTTCAAACCTAGCTGATTATACACAAAAGGCTCTTGGAAGCCTTGAAGAAAACTGCAGAACTGAGCACTTGAAGGAGGGCTGGCAGAATGGGCTGAATTTTAGGAAAGGTGCAAACTTGGATATGTTCAGGGCCAGCAACATCACTCTCAGGCAAATCTTTTCCTATGCTGATCCACTTTGTCATTATCAAGCACAAGGGGAATCTGCTTTTCGAAAAGAGGTTCTAGATACATTTAGTTTCATAACAACACGTAATGAAAAATTGTTTTTTAAATCGTTCTTATCCATCAAAATTGATAATGAAACTTCTCAACTAGAGGGGAGTGCTCTCTCTCCTCTCTCTTTCTCTGTTTCTCTATGTGTGTGGAGATTGAACCCATGAGTGTTCTACCATTAAACTACATCTCCAGTCCCCTTTTTAATTTTTCTTCTATTGAGACAGGGTCTCGCAAAGTTGCCCAGGCTGGCCTCCAACTTGTGATCCTCCTGCCTCAGCCTCCCAAGTCACTGGGATTACAGGGGTGTGCCACCATCCTGGCTCCATATTTGCCTTTATCTACCTTCAAATGAGGAAAACCCTTTTCCTTACCAAGATCAATTAAAACAACAAAGTTGGTAAGGAAAGGGGTTTGCCTCGTTTTTTCTTATTATGTTTTAACTATATGAGTAAGATACACATTGCTGTTAAAGATTAAAATGATGTTGCTTGGCTGAGATCTTATTGAGTATTGATTTGAAACTTGATTTTTTTTCAACTCAACAATATGTCTTTGAGATTATCTTCTAACAACCCAAACAAATCTATCTCATCATCTTCAAAGACTAGATGATTTTCATGTATGGTCATAGCATTTTTTATTTGACCACTCTCCTGTTTATGAACATGCACACTGTTTTTCACAATGGTCACTTTTATTTGCTACTATCAAAGGCATTTTACAGCACATAAAATTTTATTGTTATGAACACTCCTTGTCCTTAGAACACCCAACTCAACACTAAGAAGAAGAGCCTGAGGACTGCAGCCAGATTCTGAGTCGGAAGATGCTTGTTCCATGGCTGCACTTGTGATCGATCATTTTGCCATGTTAGTAGCCTTCCCGGCCCCCACTGCTGCTTACCTTCCTTGGCTCAGAAAAGTGCCTGACTTAGCTTACCCAGGAATCCAAGCATCCTTACAGCCAAGAATCTCTCAATTACACATTTGAACAGGCAAGAGGAAGGTCATAAAAGGGAACCAAACAGGGTTTAAGTTTGTTTTCCTTCACCTGCCAGCCAGAAATGGAATCACCTGTACTTGAAAAGCTGAGAAGTATTTTGAGAAGATATTTGGGCAGAACGGTAGCCTCCACCTTCCTTTCAAAGGAGAGTCAAGACTAAACTGCTTGTACCCAGGACTCTGGATAGAAGTGCACACAAACTGCCCTGAGCCAATTGGGCCACTCACATTGGAGTTTCTTTTTGCAATATCAGAGGCCTCCTGACACCAGAGGTAGGTAAAGATCCTGCTCCTAGATCTTCCAGCAGGTAGGTACCTTATTAGAGTAAATGGATCTTAGTACAAATTCTCAATGAGAATATATATATGTAAACTCATGTCACCAGGCATGAGTAATACCAGTGACTCAGTAGGCTGAGGCAGGAGGATTGCAAGCTCAAAGCCAGCCTCAGTAACTTAGGCCCTATGCAACTTAACAAGACCCTAATCTCTTAAAAAAAAAAATTTTAAAAGGCTGGAGATGTGGCTCAGTGGTGAAGCATCCCTGGTACCAAAAAGTTAAAAAAAATAAATAAGTAAAAAATGAACTCGTGTCAGCCAACAGGCACAAACAGCCACATGGACTCTTGTGTTAATTCCATGAAGCCCAGCCCTCTGTCTATTTTGGCCTCTAGACAATGTACAGCAAAAAAAGTTTACTTGAAGCAAAAAGAAACTACATTTTAGTAACTGATTTAGCAAACTTTCATGAGTGGCCTAACACAAGATGTAACCAACTCCCAGCACTCACTACAGGTTCAGGACTCTAAGGACATCAAAAAATGCCCAGCACAAAGTAGGGCTAGATAAATGTTAGCTGAGACCCAGCAAGATTCTAATATTCTTTCTTAGCTAAACCCTACCTTGATTTCTTCTTTCAATGAGAAATAACTTGTGTCATTTCTAATGTACTTAACAAATAATCCTCTAGTACTCATCAGAAGTAAAGATAAAATACTTGAGGGCTATTTGCCTCCTCTGAGTAGAAGTAGCTCATAGCATTTTTCAAGTAATAACTAGTACCTAGCTGAAGGGCACTTTCAGTTAGAGCTTGAGACTCTTAGTAGGACAGCGTAGATTCTAAAGGCTGAGTGTTTCTCACAGTTAGCTGTGAAGCTTTCTTAAAACTGCTCATGCCCCAGTCTCACTCCAGGTCAATTAAATCCAAATCTCTGCACTAGAAACCCAAGAATTGTTATTACAAATCTCCACCCATGGAGATTCTAATTTCCACCCATCATTAAGAATGCCATTCCGGGATACTTACTCAAGTGAATATGTATATAAATACAATATACATGTGTGTATTTCTGAAGTGGTAGTAGATAATCAAGCAATCCTTATTCCAGTCTCAGAATTTTGATTGGTAAAGTTTACTCCACCTTTACTAAGACTATGGGAAACATACGCACATAAAATTGATTCACTCAGGGCTGGGATATAGCTCAATGGTAGAACATTTGTCTAGCATACTCCACGACCTAGGTTAGATCCCCAGCATCACAAACACACACACACACACACACACACACACACAAATAAAATGGGCATTAAATATTTCTTTAGCCCTACTATGTTTCAGACACTTTCCTAGAGCTAACACAATCACCCCATCCTCAAGGAATTTACACAGTATTACTGAAGTGTTTAAGGGGAACTGCAGACCATGTAACATGTTTCTGCTCCAACCCAAGGAGGGCGAGGGAAGGCAGCAGCTGTGTCCCCACGGAGGTAGGGTGAGGGATAAAGGGAACCTAGCCTCTGATCTTGGCTTTGTCCCTTTAAGCAAGTCCTCTCAGCTCTTACAATTTCAAATACCCAAGTCTTACAAAAGAGTTTAGAACAGGATGATTTCTAGGGCCTTAAACTCAATGAATCAAATGGTAGAAATAAACATGCAAAACTACAGCATCATGTGCAGAGAGCAAAGTTGATTCTCCAAAGCCTCTAAAGCAGGAAATAGTCCACAAAGCCTCCACTAAGCTGAATGTATTTCAACCGTTTTAAAGACATGTCCCCATTTGATAAACAAAATTACCACATCTTCTATTAACATGGACAGAAATTTCAAGATCAATGTGTGTCCAGATGAAATCAAAGCAATGACAACTCTGAGTACGATTTCTGGACCTTCCCAAGTTCGTTAACTAAAGCCTAGATTAGAGATTTTGCTAAGGCCTTCTCCTTTGTTTTCCCCTCTCTGAGAATCCTTGCCAAAGCTCTTGCTTGCCTTTGTGATAAGTGGTCAGAAAGGGCTGTGTGAGTTTCTATTGAAATTCTTATTTCCCCAAACAATAGGCTATTGTTTAGGTCTGCTTCACTCATTCCCACAGTCTTAGTGAGGTGCACCTTTGACAATCAACATTCTGAGGCTGTGATGAGGCTGCAGATCTGTTCCAGCTTCAGGAAGAGCGGGTGTGTGGAGGAGAATCAGTTGAATTGTGAATGCATAATGATTCTCCCTCAACCTTCTGAAAAGCCAAATTTAATTCATGAGATGAAATTCCCTGAATGGACAGTGGATGATGGAGAGTTGGCACTGAAGCGGTTTTGTAAAAAGAAGTCCGATTGTCATAGCAACGCTCTGAAAAGATTTTGATGCAACTTTGGAATTACTTCACACCCAATTACATAGGACATCCACTTGGGATGAGAGATAAGTGCTTCGGTGACTGCAAACATAGAAAGAAAATCCATTTAACATTTTTAGCCATTTATTAGAGTAGGGAGAATTATTTTTAAAATGCAATTTCTGACTTCAAGAAGGAGTATTGGGAAAAAAATTGGTAGGGTTCAGAGTTTCCTAATAAAAGAGAAAATGCTGCAAGCCATTTTAACTATGAATTATTTGGCCATCAGAGAAATTTAGTGCCAGTGAAAGTACACTGAGTAGGCTTCAAGTCCATTCCCTGGTCATCAGAAAGAGCCAGGCTCAAGCAGGTAGGATTTTAAAGACTAAAACCTTCCGTTGTAAATATCCTGATTCTTAGAATCTCGCTGCAATACAAGTTTCTTTTGGCCTACCTGAATCTTGACAGTTCAGTCTGTTTGTCTCATTCTAAAAAGCATCACCATCAAAACCATTTGTTGAGCACTTCTTATTAGGACTTGGCTAATCAAAGGGGGAAAAAACTTAAATGAAATCTTTATGAACTGCTTCCCTGCATTGGTTCAAAATCCTTTTCGTAGGTAGGCATTTTCTTTTCTTTTCTTTTCTTTAGCACTGGGGATTGAACTCTGGGGTGCTTTACGACTGAGCTATCCTATATCCATAGTCCCTTTATATTTTTTATTTTGAGACGGTCAAACTTGCCTCGAACTTGCAATGCTCCTGTTTCAGCCTCCCGAGTGTCTGGGATTATAGGAGTGCACCACCATGCCCTGCTCATAAGTAGGTATTGTGAAGTTTTGCCTTGGGAAGGTTAAAAAAGACTTTAACATCGCCTAGTCCCGTCCGTCCTCTAATTATGCACATCGCAGCCGCAGCACCTGAAGAGGTTATGTACTTGTGTATTATTTACTCATTCAACATGGGTTTAGCCTGTTGCTGTCAGACAACCTGACTTCATGCATTTCCTGAAGTGTGGCAGTAAGAAAAGGACACCATCACTTATGTGAAATTCTTGCCAAAAATGTTTAACCTGAGTCCAATTATGATGCAACTTTCAGAAAAATCCAGACTGTAAGTTTATTCGACAAGACAACTAGCTTGTGTTCTTCTAAAAGGTCATGAAACAAGAAAGAAGCAAAGAGTTATTCTATATTAAAAGAAACTAGAGAGCATGAACCATGGTTGGATCCTACAAAGTAAAATACAAAAGTCTTAAAATGCATTTGGAGGACAATTGTCTCCAACTATAGATGGTATTTTAGACACTATTATTGACTTAACGATAGTTTCTTAAGTTTGATGATGGTTTTGAGGTCATGTAGGAGAATGTTTTTGTTCTTAGGAGATGAATTCTGAGGTCTGAAGTGTTTAGGAATAAACATTCTCAAATGGTTCATTAAAAAAGTATGTGTGCGTAAGAGAGCACAACTGTAAAACACCAACAACGCGTGCCTCCAGATGAAGAGCAAAAGACGCTCATTGTGCCAGCTCTTCAACTTACTGTGCATTTTAAAACTAAAAATAAATAAAATAATTTAGTAAAATAGAGACCCCAGGACATAGGTTCCACGAGGCAAGAGATGTTTCTCTCACTGATGTACACCAAGCACTTAGAGCCATCCTGGCACATAGTAGTCACTCAATGCATGTGGGTTTAATGTAAAGCTTACAAAAAGGAAGGCAGTCCCTGCTTGGAGTCGGAGGGAGGGGTCTGAAGTCGGGGTTAGGCCAGTCTGCCAGCATAGTGAGAAATGCCGCATTTCTCAGAGGCTCACTGGAGCCACCGCAGAAGGCCTCTGTGGGCATTGCACTCTCAGCAGCATCCGCTGTGGGTGCTGCCAGCTGGGCAGAGGTTGGGGAAAGAGGACACACTCAGCCAGTATGGGTTATCTGCTTTCTTGTCACCCATCGTGATGGAACTGGAAATGGTGTATTTCAGATGACAGTATAAAAGCATAGGCAACTGAGCTGGAACAGTGGCTCAGCAGTTATGGCACTTGCCTGGCATGAGCAAGGACATGGGTTTGAATCCCAGCACCACATACATAACGAAGTGTCAGAGCAGTGGCAGTGAAAGCCACATGGAAAACTAAATAAAATTGCCATCACACACACTGGCTCAAAGGCCCCTCGTATTCCGTATTCTGTATTCAGGGGAAAACTCAAATATCTTTTGGCCCTCAGGGATCCTGAAATCAATCAGTCCCTACTCTCCAACAGGATACAAAGGGTCAAAGTGAGTCTAAAAATAAGGCCAGAGTTGGCGCTTTATTTTGTTTTCTCTCTTTTCATGCCACCAAAACGACATCTTATTTTTAAAAGACGAGTTTTCTGAGAGCCTACCAGTAAATGAGTTATTACCTCATTTCCAAATTCTGGGATTAAGGAAACATGTATTAAGAAATGGCTAAAATATGAACAATGCTAAATTGTCCCTGGAGGTTGATGAGGGAGGGGACAGGGGTACCAGAGTGGTGCTAGGAACTCCACAACTGATTTCTTTCTTTCCTCTTCTTTGTCTCTTTAACTTTCTTACATCCTTTGGATACCTCTCTCTCTCTCTTTTTCTCTTTATCCTTCTGGTTAAAAAAAAACTACCAGGATTAAAATTAAAGGCCTGGAAAGTCTGAGAGGCACTGGCCTTCCCTGCCTCCTGGTAAGTAGAGTCACGCTCCTTCTAATAGTGACTGGTTGAGAAGAGGCTGGGAAAGACTCTTTAACTAGCAACTCCTCCAGGCATGTCCTCTCTTTCCTGTGTGGACCTGCAAGCAGGGATCTCAGCTCTCTCACTGAGCAAGAGCCTGGCAGTGTTTTCTAAACCAAAGTCACACAAGAAATGGAAGAGTCTGTTAGGAAAAACACAGTCCTCGGCTGCCAACAGGAGCTGATCTTTCAGGGCGGAGGGAAACTGCAACCCCTCCAAGATCTTTGCTCTCCTTTGGAGACAGGCTCTCAGGTTTCACAAAGGAATTTATAGAGCAGACTGACGCCTCTAGGGTTGGAATCAGCTCTGGGCTAAGTGGAGCCCATGAAGAGGGACAGGCACTGTGTTGCGCAGTGCACGGGATTGTTTACCAAGGGATGAAAGCGTCCTCTCACTGCAAAGGAATGTTTGGCAAAGAAATGGCCTCTGGAGGCACAATGTGGTGGCTCGTTGCAGAGTCGGTTTGGGTTAGTAACAGATCAGAACCACCAACCTGGACTGATCACGCTGGGCGGGGCCGAGGAGGAGACTGGGGTCACAGGAGCTTTGGGATATTTAAAGCAATTTCTGCCTTCAAAGAACAGCTGTCACTTTTTTCTAGGTAAATCGCGCATGGCAAACAAGGAAGTTTGAAATATGAGAGGTTAGAAATCATATCAAAAATTAAGAGCATGTTTGTGTTGCTTGTAAAAGCATTTCCTGGTTATACCCCTCAGCTGGGCGCTGTGCCTATATGCTTTCAAAATCATAGTTAGGGAGAACTGAGGTGATGTATGGTGAGTTGCTCTGCTTGCTGACATTCACACTTGGGAGAGGTGGAGAAAGAAGAAGTCCTTCCTTATTTGGTGGCTCTGAAAGTCACAATCCCTTCACATCTCTCTTCCCAGCACCAGAAGCCCAAGCCATTCAGCAGCCCCCACCCTTGGCATTTCCTTATCTAGGAGTCTTCACTGTGGAATTCCAAGGCCCACCCCAATGCCCGGATGTGCTTCAATCCATGGCTTGCCTCTAACTGCTGGGCTCCTCTTGTGATGACAAGCAGATAACATAGCTCACATGCCTTCCTCTTTTCCTGCATACCAACCAGACCCCAGCTCTGAAAAGGAAACAACCATAAACCAAGAGAGATGTTTTATTTTTATATAGACATTGTTCAGACTCTACACTAAGCCCAGAATTGTGATAAGTGTTTTCCCATGTAGCTCCAATTAATCCCTGCAATCACACTGGTATTTTTACAAATGAGGAAATTGGAGGGTGCAGAGGTTAATTAAATATTCAAAGTTATATAGCAAGTGTGAGGGGGTGGGGAGGAGGCTACCAATTCAAAGTCAAGACTGCTCCAAGTGCAAAGCAACTTTAGGGTAGCTGAAACCCATCACAACCAAGCATGAGCCTACTGGTAATCACCATCAGGAAGCTTTACCAAGTCCTGACATCCTTAACTAAAGGAGGAGGGATACTACTTCCGTTATTAAGTCAGCATCACCATGGTTACAAACCACAAATCACCTGCAATTTGCAAGGACCCTATAATCTGAAAAGCAACAAAAAAGTGAAGAAAATATTTGCTGAATATATCAGTAAATAAATCGATGTAAAAGAGGAAATGAATTGGAAGGAATATATCCAAATTAATAAATGTGAATGCATTAAATGCCTCTTTTAAAAAGACAGGTACGT
The DNA here is from genome assembly GCA_004027875.1 of Aplodontia rufa. NCBI lineage: Eukaryota > Metazoa > Chordata > Mammalia > Rodentia > Aplodontiidae > Aplodontia > Aplodontia rufa. The sequence goes on from PVKS010001755.1 coordinate 131,019, forward strand.
TTTGTGATCCAGCAATTCCATGTCTGGGTATATATGAAAAGAATGGAAAGCAGAGTCTTGAACAGAATTTGTACACCTATGTTTATAGGAACATTATTCACAGTAGCAAAAATATGGAAACCACCCAAGTGTCCAACATTGGTGGACAAACGGATAAGCAGTCTGTGGGATTTATATAGGATGGAATTCTATTCAGCTCATAAAGGAAGGGAATGTTGACATATGCTACAAACATGGATGACTCTTGAAGACATTATGTTAACTGAAATAAACCCAAAAGACAAATATTGTATGATTCCACATCTACGAAACACTTAGAGTGGTCAAAATCATAGAGAAGGAAAATAGAACAGTGGTTGCTGAGAGGTGCTGTGTGGGGGGAGAAAGAGTTATTAATGGATAGGGAGTCTCAATATAACAAGGTAAAAAGACTTATGGAGATGGATGACGGTGATGGTTCCATGTTATGAATGAGTTTAATATCCTTAAACCGTACACTTCAAAATGGGTAAGTAGGTAAATATTATGATATGTAATTTTACCACACAAAATATTGAGGGCATAGAAAAGAAAAAGAAATTGTCTTTAAGAAAAGAAACAACAAAAAGATACTTTTATTTGATGTCAAACAATAAAAAAATACAGCTATATACTGTTTATAAGAGGTACACTTATACTAGAATGACATTGGAAGTTTGAAAATAAAGGGATGGAGGAAGAGATAGCACATATGTGCTACCAAAATTATGCAGAAGGGACAATATTAGGACGAAAAATGATAATAGAATTCAGAGCAAAAAAATCACCAAATGGGAAAACAGGGAGAGAAAGACACAAACCCACAAGAAGTTAAACTAATAATTTTTGTGCAATAAGCAACATAGGATCAAAATGTCTAACTACCAAATCTGGGTCCAGACATACTAAGAATGAGTAAACGCAGAAAAATGTGCCAATTTGAACCAGTAAGAACTTGCTGTCTCTTCCACTAGTTAATTTGTCTGCAGTTTATTTAAAGCAGAGAGCTTAAACTCGGACTTCCAGATTGGAAAGATCCAAAGTATTTCAGGGAGGGGTTATTTATGCTGCGTGAGTATTTTACGTCAGGGAAGCATTCTAACAAATAGACCATGAAAATCACACCACATCCTAGGGAAAAGTCAAAGCCACAGAAGGTTCTTGTAGTGTATCTTCAGGAAATCCTGAAGCACTCAAGGCTTTTGCCAGTTAGGATGATGTGTTCATAAATCTCCTCTAACAAACTATTCCAGCATCAGAAACTGAGAAATCAATCAAACTTGAGCAGATTGATAGCTAACCCCTTCCGGGACTGTGGGCATGAATCCAGGAAAGGAATTTGGGCCAGAATATGGAAACTTTTCCTGCCAAAAATGGAAACAAAGACAGAAACAAAACCAGTTATGAACTTCATTTAAACTCAAACCCACCACGTTTTAGGCAAAAGAGTGAAAGTGCAGCAGACTAGGAGGGCCCATGGCAAGGAAAAGGGAACATCTGGATTCCTAAGACTCCTCAACTCCTCTATCTAGGGACATAATTTGAATTGGTATTAAAGGAAAAACCTAAAGCTAGTAAGTGCTAACATAGAATTTACCAATTTCTAAGAGTGTCAATTACACACAGAGAACTGACTACAAGTGCCAGGCAAAGGTTTTCCAAGCAAATAGGGCTTTTTCTTCCCACTCCTTTGTCAGCTACACGGAGGCAGGATCCCTGAACTGGAAGGGGAGGTGATATAGTTTGAGCTAGTTAGTATCTTTTGTTCTGTATCCAAACCAAATCAGTACCACCAAATTCTGGGTCAACAGGGAGTGGAGATCCTACTAGGTCATTAGCCAGTAAGGTGTTTTTGCATGCACACATGCACACGTGCACACACACAGGGCCTTAATATAAAAATATCTTGGTAGATAAATAGATGTTATCTTCAGGTCTCTTTCTCTCCCTCTCCTTTCCTTGCATGTCCTTTCTTTCTCTCCCCTCTCTGATCTAACCAGGTAGCTGTCCACCTAGTACATTTTTTTGTGTCTGTATGAGTAGGGAGGTTTTGTCTCTCTCTGCATGCCTCTTCATGGGACTCGGTGCATTTCTGTCGGTCTCACTGGTTGTCTGCCCTGTTTTC